>CAJNOQ010005714.1:0-14787 GCA_905250885.1 Didymodactylos carnosus | reverse complement strand
AAAAATAATTACTAAAAGGTTTAGCATTCGCTCGACTAAGCTCCTATTGTATTACAATTTTTTATAACGTGTTAGTTACATACTGAGCCATTGTCATGTAGAAGCAACTTATCTGATTTAAACATATGCATTTGGCAATTGAAAATAACGACATTAACAATTTTATCATTTAATAACTTAGATTTTAGTTTTAACTTAATCTCTTAAATATGATTCAAAGATAATGTAATTGTGAGGAATCAATAAGAAATTTCAAACTAGCAATCGTACACTCAGGAACCGTACGAAGGAAAGTGTTCTGATCTCTATGAAGGTTAGCTGCTTCAACAAAATAAAGCAAACTGTCTGGCAAAATAACATGGTTTTACATTTCGAACCCAAATCAGTTTTTGGTGAAACACAAACTATTTTGGTTTTTGACTGTTTAGGTGTCGACAGTGTAGAAGAATGATTATGAGTTGACGATGAATGGTGAGCTAAATGCTGAGAAAGTTATATGGTGGTACGAAGTGTGTTATGGAGACGAGTCATCGTGATTGTGTTTTTGATCAAAACTGAGTTGTTGATTAATGAAACAGAATTAGTTTGTTGATAATTTTGAACTGAAGTACTAGGTGATGGAGGAGATCGATCAGCGTTATTGAATAATGTTAAATCCGGTGATGGCTCATTTCATCTATTTTCATATTTTTGAGCTTTGGAATGGTTAAACCAAATAATGTCGACGATGTTTTCGTTTAAAAACGACGTGTGAATATCGATGTGTAGTTGTCCGCTGTTTGTTTCAAATCTGGTTTTTAAATAATTTCAAATAACTTTTTTGAAAATTGTTAAGTCATCGTTCTTTCTCTTTCCGTAATACAGTGATCGTCACTTGATGAAGTATTATGATTGTAAATTTTAGATTTTTAAAAGCGATGACATCTTCAGAATCAAATCCAGATCCGGAATCCAAACCGCAGTCGCTCAGTGAATTTTACATTGCTTGTCGCAATAATGATATTCATGAAGTTAAAAATCATTTAAAAACAACGTCGTTTAAGGATCTAAATCGGAAGAGTCTAATTCTAGTACAGCATTGCATGCAGCCTCTTACTATGGTAATTATGAGATTGTTCGATTATTGTTAAGTCGTGGTGTTATTCGATCAATTTTAAATAAATATCAATGTACACCGTACGATGAAGCTGCTAATGATGGTATTATAGAATTATTTCATCGGCCAGCCGGTGGTCAATATTGTTTCGGTGGTAATGAAACGGCTCGCATTCAATGTATGAAAGTTGATCCAAAAATTTTGGCACGGGCATCCACTAAACGATCGGATTTAAAAGCTGCATGGTTCAGTCTTCATATTACTACTCGAATTGATTTGATAGTAGAAGAAATTATTAAAATCAAGATATGAAAGATATTGAAGGATGGGAAAGAATTGAATTTTGGTATCAAAAAGCAAAAGAAGAAAATAATCCAATTTACCTTGTCCAAGCATATACAGCTGGAACAGGTTATTATTTTAGATTAAACACTCACTTGGCTAGTGAACATTTTGCCGATGATTTAAAAAAAACGAATACAAAATCAAACGGATATAAAAGTCGACATTGGATATTAAATATTGTCATGTCACATCCCCTTCTTGATGATTACAATTTTAAAGGTAAAACATATCGAGGAATGCAAATAAGTGACGAGGGTTTAGAACAGTATGCAGTTGGTAGTTATAGAATATTCAGATGAACAAGAAGTTATTGTTGTACCTTATTCTGTATTCGAAGTAATGAGTAAACGACGAAATTTGCATAATCAGAATGAAGTAGAACTTAGAGAATGTGACTATGATCAAATACTGTCAGACAATCAATAATCAATAATTGTTTATCAGCTAATATTTTTTTATTTTTAATAGAAACAAAATAAAAATATTACATAAAAAAGTTCTACAGGAAAATCTCTGTAAAGTGAGCATCTCTTTGACGGTTTGTATAACTAAAATAATCTCTCTGTAGTAGATGCATGAAAGGAAATGTGAGTATAGAAAAACGAAGAATGACTGAATATAGGAGGACGATTAAATATGTATATGAGATGAGAATAAAAGTACATATATGCGTATAATATTTTTTTTATTGTGGCTGAATTCTACGGGGTAAACAGGCAGAGGTACAGAATCTATCCGTGAGATTAGAAAACTTCCCCCGACGGTAAAAGATTATAATAAAATTTCCCTGGTATGAAATAAAAGAAAACACAAAACAATGTGATTTTTCATTGCTGCTAAAAAAAACTACTGTTTCTGTTTAGTCAATTACACATGTCTAGTTCTGGTAGTTTTCCATAAACGTTTTAAAACAATTGAACCAGAAGAAACTAATTTCCATACAATCATTGTTTATTTCTTATTTGACTAAAGTAATTATTGAGTGATTGTGTGATAAATGGATGAGCTAAATGTAATGGTGGTGCATTTCACTGTAACATCACTTCATTGTCTAAAGTGTCACGGTGTAACGCACGATTACTATGGATATGTCCCTTCAAAATTGACACAGCCGATTCATACACTGCGTCACTTCTTATTTTTAATACCGTTAACGAATAAAAATATAAATAATCTTGAATATCGTTAACTAGTTATTGTTCTGTAAAAAAGCTTTTCATCGCCTATGCTGCTATTATTTGATCTTTTGTTGTCCGTATTCTGTATGTATCAGAATCTTCTTGTTCATTCAGAAACCGTTCTTTTCATAGTTTGTATTGTTCTTTCAGGTCAGTAAAAGTCATGTTTATATGAGATGCTCTTCTTCTTGTAAAATCCAGACTAGTAACACCATACTCCGAACTTAATTGATGATTCGATGTTTTTAATAACACGTTTAATCAATGTGGAGGATCTAAACAATTTTTCATCGTTTCAAAAATTGATGGTGTAGTTTTAAATCTTACTCTAATGGCTTCATATCGAATATCCGTGGCAAATTACTGATGCGATCGTGAAACGTTTCTACGTTTCCTGGATAAACGCGTTTCGTAACGTTTGTTTTATTTTCCGTTCTCATACGTTTTTATTCCACTGTTAATGGTTGAAAAACGTAACTAACCATTAACCGTCTTGTTTTGCGGTCAGCCGAATATATAAGCATATCGAAGAAATATCATCTTCTTTTCCTTGTTTTTCAGTTTGAAATCATCAGTTTTGTACTTCTTTTATCACAGACTTCAATTTCTTGATCAAGTTCCACTAGGCGCGATTCCATCCCAAAACGTGTTTTTTTTCCATTTTTAACGGTTGCAAGTAATGTCAATGTGAAGAAGTGAGTATGTATGCAACAACTGAAGCGGGTACGACTCACCACATCTCCAAATAGTACTGCCAAATCTCAAAATTCCCCGTGTCCTAAAAATTACGTAATGGTCTATGGCAGAATTGTAGCAGGCTAACACTAGCATCTTGCAGTATCTCACATCACAGCAGAATTGAGCAGAATTTGCCAATTCGTAGAGAGCACCTGAGTATGAAAGAGAATATAGTGGATTCGGGTTGAGTACTGGTAGAATTGATCGAATCACCGCAGAATTGGGTATTATCTCGGTGATAGCTTGTTGGCGTTGAATTCTGCTGGAATTCTGGAATTTTCAGGGAACTGTAGAAGTTGACACCACTCTGAATGTATTATACAATAGACTGTTGCGCTGTACAATGTGTGTATCGACTGCAGTAGAGTTAACACACACACACAAGAGAACAGTTATGAAATACGAAATGAGAGAACGAATGAACAATAGAAGAATGATAGAATGTAATCATGTGAGAACCAATAAATGGAGAAGTCATTATTTTTTACACTATCCACACTGCAGTGTGGATAGTGTAAAAAATAATATGTTAGTATATATAATAACTAACACCCCCCCATATAAAAATATATAATAGTTAGTGTAAAAATAATGTGTGGATTCCACACACATTTTCAATCGTAATAGGTAGAATTATAATTAAGAACAATAGAATAAAAGCAGCGGTTTGAATCATATTAAATCTCCTACGTTTCGATTTATTTAAATATCATTGTCAAGGACATACATAACTGAATGGCGTCAGTTCTATATTTATATATATGTACTATTGTCCGCTGATCTTTCAACTATTTTTCTTTCTACTATCTAACCTTTCTCTCCTAGAAAATAAAAATGAAATAAGAAAAAATATGTTGCGTAATTTTGTAATCGTCCGTATGTATCTACTATCGGTTCCAAAATACAACGCGGGTGGTTGCTTTTTGAATAACTATTGATAGGAATGAGATAGAGACCTGCAGTTTTCGCTGATCGATAGCCAAGAGTTGAGTGGAGCTTTTCACAAGCGGAAACAATTTTTGAAAACGTTTCAAAGACCGGATTACTAGTGGATCTTTTGAAAGCTAGCTCCATTCTCAGAAAACTAGCATACAATGTTAGTAATTTTTTGCATGCGTGGGTACTCCGGACGGTACTCTACAAAATTATGCAACTTCCAGCTCTCCAGCTATCATCGTTCGACAGGGCACGCTTTCCCCGAGCACGTGTCTATCTAGCATAATATCTAGCATCTACATCTCTGGGAACCTCGAAATGTTATGGAATATAGGGAATCGATTACGCTGAGCACAGTGGAAACATTTGTTTTTGTGTAAAAATGAAAATAACTTCGTCAGAAGCTTTTTTGTGAAAAACCCGTTTTTCTCTATTACTAGCAAAAATTAAAATCCTTATGTCTTTGTCAAATCTCATGCTGACTCAAGGAAATTTGCAGAAAACGCTCAGGACAGCTCCTAAATCATAATCGAAGGCGAAAACGCTGAATTCCAGCTGGGCATTGGTTTAAGGTTTTCCGGAAACATTCTGAAAACCCTCACAGCATCAGTATTCCGCTGGACCACTTTTTTGGCGCAATCAACAATATATGGCGGGGAAAGCGTGCCCTGTCGAACGATGATAGCTGGAGAGCTGGAAGTTGCATAATTTTGTAGAGTACCGTCCGGAGTACCCACGCATGCAAAAAATTACTAACATTGTATGCTAGTTTTCTGAGAATGGAGCTAGCTTTCAAAAGATCCACTAGTAATCCGGTCTTTGAAACGTTTTCAAAAATTGTTTCCGCTTGTGAAAAGCTCCACTCAACTCTTGGCTATCGATCAGCGAAAACTGCAGGTCTCTATCTCATTCCTATCAATAGTTATTCAAAAAGCAACCACCTGCGTTGTATTTTGGAACCGATAGTAGTCTTCGACTATTATACAGGGTGCGCGAAAAAAAGCTTACCCCTTTTTAAAATATTATTTCTGCCCCTCTAGAATTCACTTTTTGGCCCAATTCTTTTTGTGATAGATAGAGATGGGAAAAGCCTACTAGATAGATATATTTTTATTTTTAAAACATTGCACCGTAAGTGGGGACAAAAATGAAATTCATTAAATATGAAATCTGTGCTGGAACGGTATCCTCTCACCGGAAAGCAAAAAAAGATCTCTCACCAACAGTTAGTTTTGGCTTGACATTTGGCGTAGCTATAGAGGTACTAGTATACTCACTGCGGAAAAATTTTGATCTAAAAAAGATTGTTTTTTAAAGATTTTTTTCGTTTCCATAGAATTATTTACGTTTGATGGTAAATGCTGTTCCATGCTTCTTTATTATATTGTACTTTGTTTCTTATTATGAAACCGAAATTTATTAACAATTTATACATATTGTTGTAGCCATTGACACGCTCTATCTGCGGTACATAATTGATTGTAATTAAAACAAATTCAAGTGATGAAATAACCAAACTAGTACGGTACATCGTTTTATGCCAAAAATATGGAATACTGCTATTGTACGGATATTTTAATAATAGTAGCAAACTAGCAATTATTTCAAGTAATTTATACGTGTACTTAAACTGTGAACGTCTAGAAATATAGCCTGAAAATTTCAGGTCATAATACTGTTTTGTTATTGAATTATTGAATTTTTACAAAAAAACAAAAATAGCAAAACTTGATTTCTTTCTGGAGTATATTTCATATTTAATGAATTTCTTTTTTGTCCCCACTTAGGATGGAACGTTTTAAAAATAAAAACATATCTGTCTAGTAGGCTTTTCTCAGCTCTATCTATCACAAAAAGAATTGGGCCAAAAAGTGAATTCTGGAGGAACAGAAATAATATTTCAAAAAGGGGTAAGTTTTTTTGGCGCACCCTGTATCTCTTTTGTTTTTTCTCTTTCTTTCTTTCTATGTATTCCTTGAGGAATAATACTCATCCGAACAGAGTGAATTGTACAGTTCAATTCTGGTTCTAATATTTTTGATCATCAAACTGTCCTTTCTGACATGTAATAGGAGTTTTTGTCACTATCAATGACTACAAAATCCGTCTAACAATGTGTCAAGGTTACAGCTAACGATGACGTTGTCAAGATAAGATCTGTAGCAAAACATGAGATCGAGACCGATTAATAAAGGACAGTTTGATGATCAAAATATTAGAACCAGAACTGAACTGTACAACTCACTCTGTTTGGATGAGAATTTTTCCTCAAGGAACACATAGAAAGAAAGCGAAAAAGCAAAAGAGATATGATAGTCCAAATCTAGATACATACGGACGATCACAATCACGCAACACACTTTTTCTTATTTCATTTTCTTTCCTTTCTTTTCTAGGTTATACGTGGAAAGAAAAATAGTTGAAAGACCAGCGGACAATAGTACATATATATAAATATAGAACTGACGCCATTCAGTTTTAAAAGAAACCGTTTTGTTTCTGTATATCCTTTAGAATGAGTTTTAAAGGCACTCACTATCATTTTTCTCGGAAAACGTATTTTTTTCAATGGAGCATGATGTTGGAACTCAATGTGATGTAGCACGGATAAAACAGTCTCAAAAAGTTACTGTCAGAATGCAATTGATAGATGTCATGGATGTCTATCTAGTGATGTGTAAAACTGATTTATTAAATCATCGTGTTTTATTAACTTCTGAACGCCTGCTTTTTTATATTCAATAAGACTCATTGAGAGTGATCGTTGTTATTTTCGCTGGTTTTCAAGTATCCTTCCGCAGATTAGGAATGAATCGCCACCAAACTCATTTGTGGTAGAGATCGATCTCTCATAAGATCAACTCTCGTCCGTTTATTTTCAAGAATAATGGAGTTATTTGTGGAAATTCGCTGCTCTGTGGAAATAGCATCATCCACCATTTTCGACAACAACGTTCGCTGTTCTAGGCATCTTTTGATCTATAGTACAAAATGTCAGAATTTTGTTGCATTGGTTGCTTTGTGTCTTTTTTAAAATTACTTTTTTTGTGCTTGACTAGATTTGTCTCCCTCTGTCTTTGAGTGCAGAAGAATAGAAAAAAAAAAGAGTAAAAGTAGACAAATATAATTTGTTAAGATGCAAGAGAAGAAACTGAAGAAAATAAGAACAGTCTGAAAAGTAGATGTCTGCTCATCCTACAAATCGGTCATTGAGTACAGAATCCATTGTATAGAATTTATTGAAGATACCATTAAGTTTCCCAACAAGTGAATTACAATAGTTTTCTATACTGACCATCGTATTCAGACAACTTATCTTCTTTTCTTTGTTTTGTTAAGAAAATGTTTAAAACACGTTGTTAACGATATTTTTTATCACAGAAAGTTCTAGCTCATCACTGTAACAATCTATATGTTGCATAGCACTCGAATAAATACATCATTCTTTGACGATTCTTTTTCTGTCTTCCATACTGACACATTATATTTGTCTACGTTTACTTCTGTTTTTTTTTTCATTCTTCTGCACGCCACGATACATTATTCTATAAGAGATGCTGAACAACATTCATGTGTGTCTTCATTTTTTTTTCTTATTATCACATAAAAATATGAACGAGAATCGACCGAGTATTATAGCTCTCTATCAAGAGCCAAACATAAATCAGATTAACGATTTCAAGTACACATATCGAAAAGCAACCATTAGTGAATCAATGAACTTGAAATTATATTTAAAAACATTTTGGATGGATTATCTCGTTATAATCATTCTAGGAGCTATTGGACTTGGTGTTAATGTTCTTCGACCCGTGCCTAATCGTCTATTTCCTGTTTATTTTCGTGATGGTGAAATTGTAAATCCAGAATTTGCCTATCCATTTCGTAACAATATTATTCCCTCTTGGTTGGATGGTCTTATCGCTTTTATTATTCCATGTATGTTTATTATGTTAATGCAAATTCGTGTTCGTAGTTTCAATGATGCTAATACAGCTATTATGGGCTTAATATTTAGTCTAATTACTGGAGCCGTTTTTCAAGTATTAATCAAATGGTTAATTGGTGGACTGAGACCCCATTTTTTCTCTGTATGTAAACCGAATATTACACCAGCTAATATTGGTAGTGGAAATGGCTTTAATGGAATAATGTTTGATCGTTCTATTTGTACAGGAGATGAAAAACAAATAAATTTTGCTCTTTCATCAATGCCATCAGGACATGCAACTGCCGCATTTGCAGGATTTCTATATTGTTCATATTATCTCAATGGAAAATTAAAAATTTTTGCAAATTATCGTCCACAATATTGGAAACTTGTTTTATTTTATACCCCTATTCTTGCTGCAGTTTTAATTGCTGCTTCTTTAACAATTGATCATTATCATCATTGGTATGATATATTAGTAGGAGGAATTATTGGATCAATGATAGCAACAGGTGCATACAGATTTCAATATGCAAGTATTTGGGATTATAGATTCAATCATATACCACTACCTAGAATAGGAGCTGAAATTGGTTATGATTATGGTCTTGAAGAGTTTAATGTGATACCAGGATCAAGAAAAGGTGGTTGGAATGAAACAAAAAGTCAAATATATGGTGCACCGTTTGATGCTTATAGAAATGAAGTGAAAAAGACGACTTCATATGTAGATGCGGGAGTGTGACTATTTTCTTGCTCATTTTTCTTTTGAAAAAAATGTAAATGAGTTGTCTTGAGAAACTGTAGTTTAATTAGAAAAGTATAGTTTGTCTTTTTTTACTTTTCCTAATTTTGGTAACATATTAATATTAATAAATAAATAGAATGGACACAAGTTACTAAATTTAATTAAAAGCCATTTTCTGATAGGATCCGACAGACATAGATACTTAATGATCGAGCTCAAATTTTAACCATGAGTAGGTCCCATACAACCTAGCTTGCAGTCAATAGAGATGCTCTAAAAGTGTGACCTTCACCATTTATAGTTGTCCGTCTTTTATAGGATTTTTCCATGAAAAGTCAATAAAACCAAATTTTTCAAAAATATACAATATTTTTTGTTACTAAATTTTCAGGAAAGATGTAGCTCTCTATGGACTATCTACTCTAAAAATTGCATAAAAAAAACTTGAACCGCTCAAAAGAAACGTTGATTTTTCGTGTGAAACTTATGATCCATGTTTGTCTGTTGCCAGCGTGATCCAGGCTTTAAATTTCAGGGTTGATAGAGCAAGACGAGCTTTACCGAAGACAAATTTCGAACATTTTGATAAAAATGATTTTTGGTATTTTTTACCGATTTTTACGCCCCGACAGAAAATCAGTATATCAAGGCTGCCCATTAGTTAGAAGTTGGTTAAGGGACCCAGCGTTTTCGATATAATTTTGGAAGTTTCATACAGCAACTCTAACAATTTAGCTGATAACCGAACTTAACTTTTTGGAGTAATTTCTGTTTTAGTAGCAGTAAACTTTCGTAAAATGACGGAGTAATTTTTTTCAAACAAGTGGGAGAATTCTCTCACCTCCTCCTATCACAGTGGGCAACCAGGTAGACAAAAACGATAGTGTTATTTTTCAAAGTTTAAGCATTAGAATAATTACTTCTGTCTTTGATCTATCTTGTCCTGAAATAGCATTTTCAGAAATTAAATTAAACGTTGGAGAAACACATACTAAGAAAGGACGGGGGCTATTATTTGATGGAATCGGTCCCTACTTGAATTCCGTCGACACATACATGGTTAGATGCAGAAGGAACAGGAGAACGTTTCTAGCCACTCGGCAGACCTTAGACACACTCTCAGAAAAAATTGGGTCCAATTAACTGTAATCACTTCTGACACGTATTATTATTGATCATATTCTCGAGTGTGTCCCTCTCGGTCTCATACCTCACCTAGGGCATCTTGACATCAGAAATACTTTCTGTAAAGCCGTGAAAAGCGGATGACTTATGGTGTCATAGATTATTTTAGACTGTTTGCACATAGGAGATTATTTTCCATAGACGGAAGTATTTCTAAACATACTTGGCCTCAGAACGACTATTTCCGTATATGTGATATACAGAAATATAGCGCAGAAAAAGAGCTGTCGAATGACATATGATAGTTCTAGTGAGGTATGAGGCCGAGAGGGACACACTCGAGAATATGATCAATAATAATACGTGTCAGAAGTGATTACAGTTAATTGGACCCAATTTTTTCTGAGGGCATGTCTAAGGTCTGCCGAGTGGCTAGAAATGTTCTCCTGTTCATTCTGCATCTAACCATGTATGTGTCAACGGAATTGAAGTAGGGGCCGATTCCATCGAATAATCGCCCCGTCCTTTGTTGAAAACTCGCTATCCTCAGATAAAGTTAATTTTCTGCCCAACTTATTGGAATAGTTTAATCTGAAAAACTATCTGAAAAGAATTGTTCATCTATGAGCTCCATTTTAATGAAAAGGTGGTTTAGATTCAGCTAACATTGCTAAACAAAAAAAAGTCTACTGGTATCAAAAATGTATCATTCTGTATTTTGTAAACGCTACAAACCACTAAAGTCCAATCGAGCTCAACCTTTCACCAAATATTCCTCTATGTGTGCTCTACCATTGACAATAGCGCCAATTAGCGACAGTGATTCTGCATTGTGCTGGAGGTTTTCTAAAAAACCATGGTTTTTAGAGTTCCAGGATTGGCACCCGGTGACTATTGGTAGCTTTGAAAACGGATGGACTATTGGTAATCAATCATGCTGAGTCTCATGGCAATATTTGTTTTTAGAAAAAGCTCCAAAAATCTACCGAAAAACGAGTTTTATGAAAATTTGCGTTCGAGGCTGTTTTCACCTAATATTAAAAAGTTCACTATTCACTCGATAAACATCAGAACGGGTTCAAAATTTGAGGATATGATTTATTTCCTGCGCTAAACGTGATTATCCGATCGAAAAATCAGAAAAAGCATATTTTTATTATTGGGTTTTCCGGAAAAGCTTTTGGAAAATCTTAGTAATTCATAAAATGTCCTCTGAGATCTCCTATAAACAGGAGAGATAGATGAAAACAGCCTGAAACGCAAATTTACGTAAAACTCGCTTTTCGGTAGGTTTTCAGAACTTTTTCTAAAAAAAAAATATTGTCACAAGACTCAGCATGAGCGATTACCTATTGTTCATCCGTTTGCATGGCTACAATAGTCACCGAATGTGAGTCCTAGGACTCGCAGGAAATCCGATACAACGCCCGAACCGTGGAACATCAAGGTCTTACTTCACTCCCATTTTGAAGAGAACATCCCGGGCTATTAGTCCATGAAAAAAAAGTAATACAATTCTATTGGAGAATTTTTACAGACAGCCTAGTTTTCCAAAGATCTCCTAGAAAAGCTGTTTCAGAAAACTATTCTGAAAACAAAATTCGTCATGAAAACATGGCTTCAAGTTTTTTCTTTTGAATGGCGAAAGCCGGCGCTTTTCAGCTCTTTTCTATCAAAAGTTATTATTAAATTAATAGTACATGTCCGCCTGCTATAGCCAAAATTGTCCACTGTGCCCCACTAATCGACAACGCTGAACATGCCTCACGAAATATAAATGTTTTTTTTGATAAAGATTTATTTGCTACACAAAAATATAGCATCAAAATGTTTCCGGTACTATGACAAAGACTGAAAGCACATCTGATGTCATCATAGTTCACGTTCGCGTTCCTCGAACGTGAATGTTAAAGCATTGGTGAACCTGAGCTTTTTTTATATGAACGGTGTTCATACCGTCTGAATAATAGTCTTTTGTACAGTTTTGAATACCGATTCAGAAAAAATAGTTTGAACTTTCCAACTTACAACACAGCTTGGAAAATTCAATTTCACCGAAGTCGAAAGGTTTTTCGCCTTTTGAGACCCTTCGATTTTTTTCGATTGTTTGACATGAAGAAAGTGTTCAAAAAATTTAAGAAGGTAATATTCTTGATCCCCAACTTCCAGGCTATCGAATGGTGTATAATATATTCAAAAAGAAATCTTTTGCTATACGTTTGAATTAGCCGTACCTTACACGTGAAATAAATGTTGATATAAGCAATAACAAGTAATGATAAGGTTAGTATTCTTCTTTTTCTTCAGTCAACGTATCCACTAGTAACCGCTTTTTTTTCGATATGTGCAGCAAAATATTTTGAAGAAAAATAAAACACAATGATTCGTAAGGCATATAAAATAAATACTTTTTAAAAAACTATTATAAGAAACTGTGTGTATCTTCGTGGATCTCAGGGATTTTCGTGGGATGGGACAAATTTTCATCCTACAGAAAAATATTTTCAACTTGTCCAATCCCATCCCGTGAACGCTCGGAAAATTGTCATCATGAGTATTCAAAAATTTCCGTCCCATGAAATCCCACAGGATTCCGTTAAAATGTTTTTGCTCAGAAATCATTTCTGCTTAAGCGGAGTTTTTGCGGCAGGTGTTTTTCTAGTCTCAAACTATGAAACTGTAAAAATCTGCTATATCCACATTACATTATGTTACATTTATAAATCACTAGCTTTTCGTCGTGAAAAGAGCTAAGCTGCCCACTAACAAAACAAGGTAAAAAAAACAAGAAATGATATCTGTCATTTTGAACTATTCATCGTTTCTCAGAAAATATCACACACTAAGAGAATGAGACGAGATTACCAACCAGGTTATGTGACCAACCGCGTGAAATATAACAAGCCAGCTAACCGACACATGGCAACTCAAGCTTAGTTAGTTTAAGGTATTTAAGGCACTAACAACTCGACAAGTTAGTATATGTTAGTATTGGTTCTGATCTATAATCATTATGCAAAATGAATAACAAGTAAAAAAGACACAAAATAGTGGAACAAATAAATAGATGAATAAGTAATATGATAATAATACGTAGGTGGAAAAAGAGAAGGTGAGTGTTTGAAATGCAGTAAAAAATTACATTTTAAAACGAGAAATGAAAAGTTAAATAATAGAGAGATAGTATATACATTTATATATTTAAAATTTGTTTTGATGTAAAACGTTCAGTTTCATTGATGTAAGTGATAACAGATTTGTATATTTTATTATAGTAATCGAAAGAGAGAGAGAGAGAAGTTGTCTTTAAAAGAAGGAGATGAACAATACGCAGGTCAGAATCACATTCATATATTTTATCAAAAAGTTTTTTTCGAGCAATAGTGTAGTTCTTGCAGTGCAAAAAGAAGTGTTCCACCGTTTCAATTTGAGAGCATAGACAAAATTGCGAGTTTGATCTCTGTACAATATTTCTGTGCCATTCTTTCTTAAATTTTTTGACTGATAACAAAACTCTTAATCTTAATTCTAACTGATTCCATTTTTTAATAGTAGATGGAAAAAAGGAGACATCATAAGATTTTGTTTGGTTAGCTGGTATTCGTCTGACAGAAACATTTTCTTTGATTAACTGTTCTCTATGTGACCTTAATCCACGCTTCGAATTTTGTACAAATGTGATGCAATTTTGAAGGGACAATGGAGCCTGTCCAACTACAATTTTCTGAATTAATTGAATTCTACGACTTTCTGCTATTTGTACATATGATTGGCATCCTAATACTTTAATTAATTTATCTTTACTAGTAAACTGTGATGCTCCACTTACAATCTTTGCTGCCTCATACTGCATACGTTCTAATTTAGCTAAATTTTCTTTTATCGTTCCGAAATACACTTCACATCCGTATAAAATGACTGGTGAAAGAAGAGACTGATATATTTGATAGAGTGTTGATGTACTAAATATTCTTTTAAATTTCATCAAAAATAGTATTTTATTGCATTTCTTAATCACGTATTCGCAATGTGTACTCCAATCTAAAGTGGATGTTAGAATAACCCCTAAATGTTTATGTTCGTTTACTTCATTTGAAATAACACTATTTAGCTTTACGTCTGGCAGAGCATGTTTTGATTTTTTTTTTGTGAATATCATTGTTTTACATTTCTTTTCATTTAAAGGCAGCTGCCAATTCTGAGACCACTCACTAATTTTTTTTAAATCATCATTTAACACTTTAGTGGTAGTATAAAGATGTTTTGATGAATAGTGTAAAAGAGTGTCATCTGCAAACAGTCTTACTGTAGATACAATATCCTTATTTATATCATCTATGAAGATCAAAAACAGTAACGGTCCGAGTACACTACCCTGCGGTACGCCTCGATTTATACTTCTTGCCTTCGACATCCTTCCGTTTACTACTGTAATAATTTTTCTGTCACTCAGATAACTTTCGAACCATTTTAACATAGTGCCTGAGACTCCTTTACCTTCTAATTTCTTTAGCAAACCTTTTATCCGTACTCGATCAAAAGCCTTAGAAAAATCTAAGATCTCAGCTCTTGTTATCTTTGATTGTTCAGTCTCTAGATGAATTGATTGAACTAGATCAACTAACTGATTGACTGTAGAATCATGACGAATAAAACCGGATTGTAAAGGTGACAAAAGATTATTTTTCTT
>CAJNOQ010005713.1:0-14793 GCA_905250885.1 Didymodactylos carnosus | reverse complement strand
TGTAGAGCTGGGAGATGTCTCATTTTAATCAGAAATGTGCGGGCTACAATCATGTCTCACTAAGAAAAGGTTTTGGTTATTTTTTAGAGTTTCTGAAAAACTGGTTTTCCAGAAAACCAGGTCTTCAGGAGTCAAGGGGATGAATTCTTTTAGAGTTTTTATCTCCACTATGAGTCCTACCTATGAGCAGAGTATGAGCTCAAACAGAGGGTATCAGTTGATGAGGTTCCCTTGTGAGGCTTCCCGCATTTGAAAACGTTCCGCCGCCTATGGCTGAATGACGCAATGCGACTTAATTTTGCCAGAAGAATGTAGTATGAAAATGTTTTTTCTTTCTGCAACGATATCTGAACGTATAAGACAGCAGTATAAATGTTAACCGTATTTCTGTTTGTCCATTTATTTTTCTGTAAATTTCAAATGAAACTGCTTTAGGCAAATGCACATTGGTTTTGAACTTCATAGTTGGCGGGTGACGCATGAAAAAAATCCGGATGAGCCACAGATTTTCCGCATTTACTGAGCCATTCTTTCGTATGTTTTAGCTTCATAATGAAACTACAATTAAATATCGAAAACAATGTTGTTTTAAAACGGGACAAACCTTGGACTAAGTTTTATGTTACGCAGCAAGAGCTTATCTGCTTCAATTCAGGTGGTGGTCAATCAAGATTCGAAGCAGTCGATAGCGTTAGCGGTAAAATTCATCATCTGTCATTCAAAGACGCTGCTCATGCCTCGAAAACATCAGTAGCACATTCGATATCGAACAATGGAAATATTTTCTGTTTTTTATTACAATCATCCTATGACATATTCGTTTGGCATAAAGACACTAATAGTTCTCTCACTGTCCCTAATTGTTTCACGGCAACAAAAAATGCAAAGCCAATTCAGACAAATCGTTTTCAGTTATTTGTCAGCAATAGTGGTGAGCAAATTGTACTTATTATTTACCCATTGCGAATATATTGTTGGTTGAAAAATCAAGATGCTACGCTTATCCATCAACGTCGTAAATTTTGTGCAGCATCCACACTATCGTCAAATGAAGGCTTATGGACGGAATTAATGTTACCCGAACATTTGAAATCAGTCGATGAAGTAATGCATAGTGATGTGTATTTTGCATCATCACGGTGCCTATTAATCTGTGCAATCACGTTTGTAAATAAAAATGGTTTACCACAAATTAGT
The DNA here is from genome assembly GCA_905250885.1 of Didymodactylos carnosus. Lineage (NCBI taxonomy): Eukaryota > Metazoa > Rotifera > Eurotatoria > Philodinida > Philodinidae > Didymodactylos > Didymodactylos carnosus. Next base: position 13,596 of record CAJNOQ010005713.1, on the reverse strand, counting down.
CGTTTTGATTTTGATTGGAAATCAACAGTTAATTCGGAAAGAAAATTATCGTGGAAAGTTGAAGATTTTGTTATATCAATACCACATTGTACATCTGGAATTGTAAGATTTTCACATACAAGTCCGATACTTGCTATGAGTATCCATCAAAAGGCATCTGAACCGTTAATAGTATTTGCATCACTGACAGCAATCGCTTTTGCACGTTATATTCATTGCAAATGTTCTACCTTATCTCGACAATCATCTTCATCTTCTCTCGCAACAATACCAACAGTTCAGCAAGATCGATCAATAATGATTAGTGATTTAGTGTGGTCATACGATGATCAATTTGTTGTTGGTTTAACAAATCGTGGAACAATATTTGTCGTAAATCGTTTTGGAGACCAATTGATTCTATCTACAGCGGGAAAATGTGTTCAACAAGGTCCATTGCCTTATATCATTATACATCCATTAATTGGTCCCGAAAGTGAAGGTGGGTGATAAACTAAATTTTACATAAAATCTTTCATAACATCCGTTTCTTTCTTAAAAATGTGTTCTTTTTTTTTAGGTACAACTCATCTGGGTGTTGATATGTTTATGCGTTCAGTAAATTTGTCTTCGGCTGATAAACATGGCGAACAAATATTTTCATTAGCCAATAATCCTGACTCTCCTACATTCTATTGTTCTGATGGTTATCGTTTAGCAACATTAACATATTCAGATAGAATACGTGATAAAAAATTGTATGATCCATTATTATATTTTTATTTATTAGGTTCTTTAAGGAGCGAAAACATTGATCCATTATCACTCCATGATGAATTACGTCAAAATTTTGAATATAGTAATCCGATAATATCCGGTGATGATTTGGTTCATCAGTCATTTGATTCTAATAATCGTGCAGATTCATTTGTTTCGCTTAAAAGTTTGAATGATCTATCACCAACGTCACCAGTTACTATTGAAGACATTCTATCGGCTCATGGTCTATTACATACTAGATTAGTTTCTCGACACAAAATTTGTAAAAGAGTTAATCGTATGACATACATTGGTTTATCATCTTATTTTCGATCTTTTGTCGAACAACAACAATCACCTAGTTTAACAACAAATACCGTTCATAAATCGATTATTCTTTTTACACGTTTTTTAACCAATATTATTTCATCAGCATCCTTTGGTCGGGTAACTTTTACTCATATATCATGTGTTGCTAGTTTATTACCATCCATATTTACTAGTTTTCAACATGCAAACTCATTACATTATTCTGAAACCGTACATTTTTGTATTTTATTAATTATTGAAAATTGGTTACAATCTATTTTATACATCTCAACATCAAATGAATTTCAACTTGAACGAATATCGAATAATCAACGAGAATATATTAAAATTTTGGGAACAAAACAACTACAAAGTCTACAAGGTTTGAATGTTGATTTAACAACTTTTATATTACCAGAAAATTTTGAACAGGTAAAAAATATAATAATATTATATAATTTTAATAAATATAATTTTTTCTCACCTATATTGAACATTTTTTTTGTTTTATTTTTTACAGGATAAAACTATTCAACATCCATATACAAGGATGACTTTATTAGAAGCATGGTATCGTCTATGGTTAATAATTGAAAAACGAATAAATGAATCTCGAAAAGCGAATAAATTGTATCCAAAATATTTATGTACAATTAGATTATTTATTCAATCATTACTACGTAATTATCCGTCATTAAATGCGATAAGATTTTTATCAAAAGGTAGCCAAGTCGATCTCAATGATATATTTCCTAGATCTCATAAACAATATCAACATAATCAAATTGTTGACACAAAATCGTATACAGCATTAACTGAACGTCGAAAATCTCGACGATTACGAGCAAGAGAAATGAATAGTACATCGAATGATGATGAGAATCAAGATTTAATTATAAATAAAACACCAAGACGAAAACCACAGAGAACAAAATACAGTGAAGCTCGAAAAGCGTTATGTTTACATCGATTATTATACGGATTAATTGAACAATATAATTTGTATACAGCCATCTGTGTATTAAATGTAGCATTAAAACGTGATACTCTCTCATCTGTTATACCAATTGATTTATTTACAAATGTATTTCAATTTATTGATACACGTACACATTTTGGTATACCAAATCATGCTATTCGATCTGTTTTACGTACATTAGCACGTTTTATGGCACGTGCAATGTTAAATGATTCAACATCATTATATGTGTACTCAATTGATAGTGCAAGACCATTACCAAATTTATTTAAAGTAAATCAACAGCAGCAGCAGCAACAACAACAATCACAACATCAATCAACAACAGCAACACGTTATATTCATATTGATCGTTTACGTTTAAAAAATTGTATTGATAAACAAAATTTGAGTAATTTTTGGCAACCATTAAAAGTATTAGAATTATTTATACTTGGACAATCGCCTCTTGAAGCTATCTTATTTTCAAAAATGATTGGTGATTGGCGTACTGCACTCTGTCTTGCCGCCGTATTACCATCACAACAGTTAGAAAAAAAATCTTATTATACATCATTTAAATCTAGTTTATATTCTCCAATTAATTCTTTAACAGTCGATTCAATTTTATATATTAAACTATGTGAATATTTGGAAATAGATAATTTAAAATTATTAATCAAACGTCAATATAAACAAGAGCAAATTTATAAATTTTTACAACAAATAAAATCACCATTAGAACAATTTCTTTTATGTTCAACAATTTTACAAGCACCATTAGCTGAAGCATTATTTCGTCGTTTAAATGCTATTATGATCTATTTATTTACATTATTATCAGTTATTATTACACCAAATTATTATTTACCATGTCCACCAGTTTATTCAGCCATGTTAAATACATACGATGAGTATGATACAGATATAAATGCAAGATGGGAGTATCATCTACGTTTATTATTTTATCGAACAATTCAAATATTCATAACACTATTATCAACAACAAAAATACAATTATCTTGTTTAAAATGGTATCTTGATTATTTGAACACAAATGATACAGAAAAACAATCTCAAAATACGAGTGTATTTGCAACAATGAAATCTTTAATAAAATCTTTAAGGTAAAAAAATATCATTTTACAATATCATTTTTTTTATATATTCTCATTTTATTTTAGATTTCATAAATTGCCGAACATTCCTGACCGAATATTAATCTATTTTCGTGATTTTTGCTCAATATTATTTTTATTAGATATTCGCGATCGTTTATCATTAGCACTGAGAAAATACATACAGCAAAAAACTGATTTTAGACAATCACAGCAAAATGAAAAATTATCGTGGCAAATAATTCATTATGGTACAATACTCATATCATTTCGATTTTTATTACAAGATGAAACGTTACTATTGCGTTCAATATTGAATATTGTTTATGATTTAGAACCAACACCAGTATTAATTAAAGATGTAGCTAATTTAATTAATTTAACATCAGCGTACGATGATACTATTGAAATTAAATATTTGATTGATCGTCTAAAAGCAAAATGGTATTTAATAAATCCAACATATATTGAAATGTATGATAGTTATTTACAGACACAACTAAATACTGATGCACAAAGTGAAATGATCAAACATTATATGACAAAGTAAGAAATTTGAGCTAAAATTTTTGTTCATAATTTTATTAGGGATGTAATTCTTGATTTAGATCAGATCTTCATAATGAACCATTGTTTAATTTTCATCCAAAATGGTTTGAATCAAGTACGGAATATGGTGAATTTATGAATGTTCTTATTCCACTATTATTAGATACATCTTCATTATCGGATAAAAAAAACGTTAGTGATAATGTTGTTCCATTGTTGCATACAATGTCCGATCGTTTACGTGGTATTGAACTTCCACCTAGTTTGGAGAAACGTTATTTATTAAAACAATCATATGAGTCTCTTATTTCATCAAAACCTCATGAGTATGTTGTATTTCCTGTTCGAACACTTCGATTAGACGCACAGCCATCCTTATTTCAAAATAATCGTGATCAACTTATTGGAACATATAACATTGAAACTCACGGACAACAACCAAATGTTATCACGTTAAATCGTAATAACCAACATCATAACAGGAACGGTTCAAATCAGAATTCATCCACTCAATATGGTGAACAATGGGACGGTCGTTCAGATGAGCCCAGTCGCTCCTATGTTCGTCAATTTGATGAACCATATACAAATTCTGCACGATTAAGCATCTGGATGACGAACTTCGCAAATAGAGATTTTTCGACACTAAATGAAGCTCAACATTCAGAATCAACAGTCAAATCTACTACTGGTCTTCGAATTCCTGTTTCCGCTCAATTTCTGTCTGCTACATCACTCATCAGCGATCAGCAACAGTATGAGTCAACAATGAAACGTCGTCTCGAAGCAAGTGCTTACAATTTCGATAGTGGAAGGAAGTTCAATCCTCAACAGCAAGATAAGGGTAGCAATGGTAATGATACGAGTTTAACAAACGTCACAAAAGACAGTGATGTACCATCACCTGAAGATTTTAGTGAAGCAATATCATCACCACGTCGAATTAAAAAAGATACGATTCGCCCGAATGCAACTGATGGTGTTCATGATTTATCTTACACGCTTGATGAAAGTATAACGTTACCTATAAGTGTTGTGGGTGGTGATGAAGACATTAAAAATGAAACAGATCGTTTTCGAGCATCATCGCGAGAAGCATATTCAATGGCAACAGATATTGGTAGTGAAGGAACATATGATCTAAGAGAATTTCCTACTGAATATTATAAAGCTCGGCAAATGAGTCCTCGTCATCACAGTACTGCGCGTAAAAGTCCAACTAAGGTGTCAATCAAATCACCTGATAATTCTACAGCTCGACAATCGATGAACAGTCGACGTTTTTTCGATGATTCGGATCCGTACGCTGAAACTCGAATAGAACAAGAGGAAACAGAAAAATATTCAATACCAGGTACGTCAAAAAAATAGTTGAAAATAAATACTTCTTGTCCTATTGTTATCGAATAGGAGACTATGTCATGTGATTAAGGTTAATAAGATAAGTCTTTATTCACTTTAGGTACAGACAGGTCACGTTCGAGACGTTCCCATCGCCGTCCTCGAACTGAGCGACGAAGTGGTAGACATGAACAACAAACAAAGGTTTTACCACAAATTTCGCAACCGTTTGGTTTATCAGCTAAACGCGATCATGTACAATATGTTCCAATGACTCCAAATATTATTCAAAATTTTCCGTTATTACGTTTGCCATCCTCGCTTACTACACTTCAAACGTCCTATAGAGTTGTTCAGCCATCCAACGTCTATATCAACCATCCTGTTATCCCACAACAACAGCAGCAGCAACAATATTTTCCACTGTCTGTTCCGTTAATGCGTCCATTTGCATCAACACCAATGCTTCGTTTAGAAACCGCACCAGCCGTATCCGGCTTTCCTCCACCAATTGAGCAACAAAAACATTCATTTGTGCACAATATTATGCAACGCTACGCTGAATTAAATCGTCCACAATTACAATTATTACGAATGCGACCACCCCAAACACATTCTGACACAATAGAACCGTTGCCGTTACCAACAACAAATATCGTCTCTTCTTCTGCCGATGCTCAAAAAGAGAAAGTACATATTGCCGTACAAGCTGAGGTACCTCGACAGGATGGTTATATGTTAGAGCCTGGCTTATTTCAAGTGAGATATATTTTGTCTAAAATAGACAGGGATCATGAAATATACTTTATTTTAGGCTTTACTACGTGAGACTGGGATCAACTTTACGTCAGCAGAAGCCCATTTTTCCGCTGCTCGTCAACTTCAACAGCAAATGTTGGATAATCGTCGACGAGAACGATCAACAATGACCGAAGGGGCTCCAATCTTCTATGATTTGCAATTTAGCAAAGGGGGTCAAGGTGATGAAAGAAAGTTTATGAATGTTACTGATATAACGGGGTCGAATGCTGATGCTTTATTAAACCAAATAGAAAAAGATCAATATGAGAGAGAACAACTTCGTATTCGCCAACAACAACAACAACAACAACGCCAACAACAACAACAGGCTGTACATCAGCCACAACAAATTCCAGCATCAGATCAGTTTCACCAAATTCCCATCCAAGATCGTCATCGCTCTACTGTGAATCAGCCGAGAACAAAAACAGTGACCATCGATAACCGCTACGAAGATGATATTACTCAACACAAAATTGATCTCGACATTCAGCAACGTCGCGAGAAAGACGAAGAAATGAAACGAGCTGAATTGTTAACATTTGGAAAGCTAGATGAAACTGATGAACAGCTAATTTCCCACTTTAGCCCGGATGATAAAGTAAGTCAAATTACATTGTTGGATAACAGTGGATTTTTAGTTGTTACAATCTATCTCATCTCGTACTTGTTCATGGATAAATTTTAGTTAACGTTAATCAATTTTTGTTTCTAGGATGTTCCATTGGAATATTTATTACGTCCGCGTACAACCGAACCAAACTATAGTTCGCGTACAACCGAACCACATTATAGTTCGCGTACAACATCATCTCACACAGCACGTGATATCAATTCTGCACGCTCCACAACATCGCCACGCAAACAAAAATCCAGTGAACGTGTAGTAATAAAAACCACTACCCCGCGTGAACCATTTTCAGCTCGTAAAAAAACATCACCACGTAAAACGATGTCACCAACAATAAGTGATCAACACGCCGAAGAGCGACGTAAGCAACAAATGGAGCTATCACGTGCGCGAGAACAAGAAGTTTTACAATTTGTTGATAAAGTTTTATACGATGAGCATGTACCGGTATCCAAGGCATTACGCGAATTTGAACTTCAGCCATTAGAAACCAGTTTTACATCGACTGTTCGCGACGAACTGGGACAAGAACTGTGGACTACTCATCAGCATGAACAAGCAATAAATCGAACGTACGATTTAGATTTTGATGATGATCTTAATTATGATCGAATACCCACGAGAGACAGTCTGAGGCCAGCATCAGCCAGGCAAGCACGCACAAATATTAATCAAAATGCAGCGCCGTATTCCACTCCATCATCGCCATTACTTCCAACATCCAGTAGACCTGGTTCGGCTGCCTCAATGTCTCGTCGTCCCTCATCTGCTGGTAACAAACAACTAACGCCATTTGGTAGAGCACTTCTACAAGTTAAATCGAAAAATACCATCAGAACTGGTCCACCACCAGCCAGTTCTTCTCGTAGTAATAGCAATCTGAGACGACCTTTATCATCTCCTGCTAAACTCCAGCAATCTCGTTCTTCAATAACGAATGCACCACAAAATGTAACGGATATTCAAAATTATGTACGTCGTCTAACTACACAACTACGATCAAAATCAAAATCACCACCACGCACTATACCATCTCACAAGGCAACCACGTACAATCAACGTGTTCGTGCATTAAAAAAATCCCCTTCTGACACTCAACAACAACAAACATCTGATCTAAAAGCATTGATGCGTTTATACGGCACGAGACGAGCACCCGGTCTATACAAACCATATGAAAAAACAGGAGAGCGTTTAACAAAAACATATAGTGAACGTATGAGAGAGTTACAACCGCCCTCCAGAAGTCAACCTTCCCAGCATAGAATGCCATTAACCGAACGAGTAATGCCAAGTGGAATATTGACAAATAATAATAATAATCGTCCAATGAGCGCTAAAACGGAAGATGATATCTCATTGAGCTTATCCGAATGGAGTGTAGATGAGCGAGTCAAAGAATTATTAGCTGATGAAAATGAATTGTCACGTGATCATCAAAGAAAAAATATTAATCGAACAGTAAACATAGCTCGTTTAGATGAACAAGATGATGATGAATCAACGTATAGTTTAACACGAGTAACAGAAAAGAATGAGAACACATATGCCGATGATTTACTACAATTGGATCAAACGAGAATTTGGCAGAATAATACTCAAAATAATAGTGCTCGACAATTGAGTGATAGAAACCAGACTGCTCGAGATGAAAGTGAAATGTCCGTAAGAGATAGTAGCGTTGTGTCTGTTATCGATTGGGATGCTATCGATCGATTTGTTACTGATCAATAACATTTCGTTAAAATTATTTAATGTGCACTGCTCAGATATATATTTTCAAACAGTGGTAAATCAAATGAAAACGTTAGTGTATTGCTTGATTTTTTTCTTTAAAAGTCTGTTTTTATAGTGTTTTGTACCTAATGACAAATTTCGTTCCATTATTCTTTGTTAAAACTGCCGTAGTGTGGTGGTAGATATTGGTTTTTGTAAATTTTTTATATACTTTTTTTAGGAAATGAATTAATATTTTTTAGAGACAACACATTCAATATTAGCAAAAATGCATTTCAGCTGAAGAATAACCAATTCAAAACGTTAATTCTAATTGATCTAATAAATCTTATTATGTACATTAAGATGCTACATTGAGAAACTCTATTTCAACTAAACGTTTATTCTTTAATTTGATGCACTAATAACAACTTTCTTTTAAATGGTCAGTTAATTAATGAGTGATGAAAAAGTTTCCGTACAATAGTGGATACCAGTATATATGTGTTTCCAACGTGCTGGAACATTCATTTTTGCTCCATTTGAAAGAAAGAGATATGGCATCAGTTTCAAAATTGTAAATTGAATTTTTTCGCCATAGCAGTTTAGTTGAAAAATAATGAGAAACAAAAACTGACCAAAAGTCGGCTTGTAATTTCTATTATCTCTCATCTCAATTTCTCTGATACTAAACTAAAAGTGAAAATGCAACGAGTCGAGTCAGGTTTTTACAGTCTTTCTAACAAACTACAGACGTTTAGTTTTCAAAAATCGTATAATCCTTAGAAACTTAAGTAATTGGATTTCTCAAATTTCTGTACTGATTTAGTATTTAAATCACTACAAACTAGTACAATTTTATCTTGCGTAGTCGTCGATCGACAGCCACCAGTTTCGTATGATACCATGGCTTTTTAAAACCAATACTGGTTTTTAACATAAAACATATTTTTTCAAACATTTTATCGTGCTACCAAAACTAGCACTCCGATTGTTACAACAATACACTGCAATATAATTTTTCAAGCGCTACATTTGGTTTTTAAAACAAGTGTTATTTCAATCCCATCATCATCAAATCTAGTTTTTCTCGGATTGAAAGGCGACTTCTGAGCTGCTATTTTTTACTTATACGTAGACTAGATACTTCTTTTATGTCATTTAAATTGTAAATTAACAATGTGTTTTTTAGTTTCGGGTGCAGCAAAATGACCTTTTATTTAACAAATATTTATTAAATTGTTATTATAGAAAATAAAAAGAAGAAAACATACCTTGATTAATCATATCTTCACCTTCATTACAAACTTTTCTTATACGTCCCTCATGATTTTGAATTTCAGATCCGAGTGCTTGATGTTTACGACATAAATTTTGAACACCAATTAAATCGCCACCTGAACAAAAATACACTTTAATTTTAATTTAATATAACACTATCCATTTTTGGTTGATAAGCAGCTAATTCATTTAAAAATTGTTGATGTTTTTGACATTTTAAATTAATATTTAATGTATCCATATAATCTTTTGTTAATGCCATTTTTAATTTTTCTTTTGCCCATAATTTTAATTCATCACAATCACGTTCAAATGTAAAATAATTTGATGTATTTTGTAACATACGACGTTTTTCACTAATTTTATCTAATAATAAAACACGTGATTTAGATAATAAATCTAATTTTTCACGAATTAAATCAGATGAATAATGTTGATTATCCAATAATTGACGACCAAATTCATCCAAAGCTTTTCCTAAAATAAAAATAAAAATTAGAATTATATTTTAAGAATGTCTATTACAATGTTACCTTTTTCAACAACAAAACAAAAAAAAAGACTTGTATTTATTCAAACACTAAATATTTTCAATCTACTTGAGTATTCGATGTATCACGATAATTACCATCTTGTGAACATATTTGTAATTTTTCATTAATCCATATTTCTAATTCATCGGCATCACGTTTAAAATATTGATATTCACGTGAATCTTCTAATTTTTCACGACGATATTTTGCAGCATCTTTAAAATTTTGAAAATGTGTTAAAACTTGATCACGTCGTGCCTGAATATCTTCAGCTGTTTCTAATACTTGTATTTCACGTGCATCCAATGGATCAATTTCAACCGTCTAAATAAACAAACGAACAAAACAAAAAATAAATTAAATTTTAAGATCAGAAAACAAAGATTACATTGAACGTTTTCCTCTGCCGAAACTTTTAAAGGTCCAGAAATAGGTCATGCTGTTTTTTAGACAGTAGACTAGATAATGAGAAAATATTTCAAAATTGTTTGCACAGAATACAAACGACACCTCCACAGTGGGCATCCAGGCGGACATTAGGCAAAAAATCGAAGTAACTCTTTTCTCAAATATAAATAGTGTAAAATGTAGCTGTTCAAATTCTCTATCGAATGGTGTATAAATGTCTATTTTGAAAATGGATCCTTCGAGCAGAAGGCAGTGTACATAAAACCCATAGTGAATATCGTTACCACACTCGAAATCACGATTCTATACTCACTCAGCTATGTTACGCGACTTCAAAGCACATATTCAGAATCGGCATGTCTTCAGCTATCTACTGATAGCAAAATGTTTATACTTGGAAAGTAATTGCAATAAGTAACAGTTAATGATTCTTCATCATCTCATACCGGTATGACACTACTTCTGTGTAGTGATATCGTTAAATAGCGGTAAACCCCTATAGACCTTCTAAATACATCAAAATGTTCCTCTACAACTAGTCTATTTATGATGAAATCGCAAAATCTCGCATATGTTTCAAAAACGTTTTATGGATTTTCCAAAACCCATAACCCCCCTTTTGAGATATTTCGAATTTTTCTCCCTTATAAACACACATTTCATCAGATATAATACCATATTCGGAATCAGCGTAAAAAACTGCATCTAATGGTGTATAACTCATCTAGTTTCGGTGGCTCGATTTTGAATTCTAGAGATTTCTTAGTTTTTGAGATTCACACAAACAATTTCGTGCTGAAAATTTGAATTTCAAGATAAAGGAACCTGAACGACTCGAAACATGTTTCTTATAGGTTTTCGACAATGCTCTTCCCAGTGGCATTGTTTTTAAATATTGAGAAAGTTTTCTGAAGGGTTTTCCAGAGACCGGATCTCTGGAAAGCTCCTTAGAAAACTTTTTCAAAACCCAACTCTCATGCTGTTAGAAAGAGGATCATGGAAAATCTATAAAAAATGGTTCATGAAATTTTAGTTCACTCATAAAGCTAAAGTCCGCCTGCTCTAGCAAAAAATGCCCATTGTTGCCTCTAAGTCTCGCTTCTTCACATATGCTTCAGTCTTGTTTTCTCGATTTCTATATAAATTAAAGACTAAAAACTGAGATGCTCAAATGAACGTTCAAAAATTAAAAGATGATAGTTGTAGCGATTTTTGATCTTTTAATATCTTCATTTACTTTTGGCATTTTATTTTGGAGAAAGTTGAATAGATTATCGGGATCAACAAACTGTATATTTTTATTGTAATTTATCACTTCAATTAAAGTCATTTAAAAATGATTTTGTTTACATATCTAACTGACAAATTATTAGAGAACGAGCAAATAAGGAGACTTATGTCTTTCTGCACATGCATATCTTTCTGTTCTCTTTCTTTTCTATCGCCACGCGGAGGCCAAAAAATGTCCGTATATGGAAAGAGATAATCTATCTCCGTATTTGCTTCCTATTGTAAACTCAAATGTACAAAGTTGTTCTGTAACGATTTATTTTGATGCGATATCAATCGATGATGTACGTAAATCAAGTTATTTGACTTATCTTTCGTTATTTCTTTTATTGGAAGAAAGATTTGATTGTTTTTATCCACATTTCTGTTCACGAAGTTAACCTGTTCAGTGTACTCTCATGTAATATGTGCTGAAACTCAGAGTTAGCAAACAAGTTATAGATAAAACAGTCAGATGTTTCCTGTATACGTAAAGCATAATTTGCTCTGGCTCGCCATCGCTTTGAATTTGTTTAGTGGAATAAACAAAGAACTTTTCATCCAGTGAACATCTAAAGTTACTGATCTTTTTATTCTGTTCGATAAGAAAAAGAAACAGTGTTAAATATTCTTTCAGAGAAGTCGGTGTACAGTTTCTTCGTCTATTTTCAGACTGAAGAACAAATTCATTTTTCAATTGCCCGTATCGCCTATATAACTCAAGTCAGTACAAAATCAATGAAAAACAAGTTCACCTTAAAGATGTAACAACGTTCTTACGAAAATATGGTGTCGATTTGGATCATAGCCGATATTTGATCTTACAAGTAAATTCTTGTGCGTTGTCTGTCTGTGTATGTTTACTATAGACAGGAATATTTTTTTATTTTGTTCAGGGTGATGTCGAATCCATCGCATTGATGAAACCAATAGCGCCTAATGAACATGAACAAGGCTTCTTGGAATATCTTGAAGATATTATTGGGACAGAACGTTTTGAAAACCACTTGAATTAATCAACCAAAAACTAGGAGAATTAAATGCGCTTTGGGCTGAAAAGGTAAGAGTCTTTTTATGATATGTTACTTAGAATATTCTTCAGTTATTAGTGGCTATTTCATCAAGCTAGTTTATACTATTTAATATCTTGTAGCAGGGTTAGTAGAAAAATTATCTAAGGCAAGTTTTTGCCTTTCATTTTCCAGTATCACAGAAAACGTTTCAGGAAGAGAAACTACACTATGCGTGACACATCGTTCTGTAATATTAAAACATTCATTCGAGTGATGTGAAGGACCGATTCACTTGCTTTTTTCTTTAGAAAAGTCGCATTAAAGTAGCTGAAAATGAATTGAAATTACTAGAAGAACCTTATCATGCAGCTGTTGAATGGATCGAATGTGAAAATGAATATAAACGTACAAAATCGATATTTTGTCAACTGAAGCGATATCAGCTCAAAGACAAAGAAACTGATCTCAATTTGAAGCATACCGAACGATAAACAGAAATTGATAAATTTAAAATGGACTTCGATGACAAAAAACAGTTGTGTAAACAAAGTCAAGACAAATTAAAACAGCAACAACGATCTTATGATAAAAATCAAACAGAACTGAATAAAGTGAAGAAATGGACTGAAGATCACGAAAATGAAGATAAAACAATACGTCATAAAAACATGTTTGGATGCTATAAAACGACATGAAAAACAAAATGAAACAGAAACAACAAAAATAAGGACATTAGAAACAATTCCAGAAGAAAAAGAAGAGTACATCAAAGAAACTAAAGCGGAACTGGATCAAGTGAGAGAAGAGCAAAAGCATTAGAAATAAAGATGAACAAAATTCGTGCTGATTTACTACCCAAAGGAACAATGGCGTAAAGAATCAACTAAAAAGCAACAAGATTTTGTTGACTATAAACAACAAATGTTACAAC
>CAJNOQ010005712.1:0-14794 GCA_905250885.1 Didymodactylos carnosus | reverse complement strand
TGATGCGTTAGAGTTTTCTGTGGTATCATAGAAGTGTAACACCTATCCTGGCTGCGAGCGCGGACCGAAGGGACGCACGAGCATTGTCTGCAATTCAAAAATATTTTTAGACCTCCGGGGTTCTTTGGGGACTCTCAAGAAAACTTGTATAGATTGAAACTATTTCGCGAAGCTGACACATCATATCACAGAAATATTCATAACGCATGGTAGATAGTCCCTAGCGAATATCAACCGAAGGGAGGTGTAAGCGTTGTTTCCACGAACCAGCCGAAATCTTGCTCCTACTTATGTTTCGTTATCAAGGGCAAGAAGACTGATAGATTTGGTAATATTACGTCCATTTCGAACGTCCGTATGACAGGTAAAACATTATTAAAAAATCAAATTACAGAGTCTCGATGAACTATAGAAATTTTGATAAACTTTTCTGACTAGTGAAAACTTATAGCAACTGCTTCTATAAATTAAGATGGAAAATATGGACGTTCTCATCGCGAAAAATATCTGTACTAGTTCGTCGTGCACTATTAGTACTAGCGGTCGTTGTCGTTGTTTTCGTGGGTTGTAGTCGTTGTCGCACGTTATACTGGTGATTTTTTCATAGACGCCGAGATTTTTCAGTTTTTCGATAATAGTTTCCGCGATGGTTTTCGACATATATCGATGTCGAAACTGAGTAAAACAAATAATTTTAGATGTTAGTTTAAAATTAACATCAACAAAATGTCCTGTAATTACAAGATATGACTGAAGCCGTCTATCCGACCAAAAGTCACAGGTTAATGAAATATAATTAACTTCTTTTAGTTGTTGAGCTAGTTTAGCATAATGATAGTTATACAGTCCTTCTAGATTACGCTGAATTGTGTTCCGATGCGGAGCGATATAACCGGGCGATAGAGCATCAAGTAGTTTCATCATTCCGGCTTTTCTTAGATCTGAGAATGATCGTCCATCTTCGATAACACACTGAATGACAATAGCATCCAATATCCGCTTTTGAACTAATGGAATAACTGATTTTTTTAATGTAGATTATTTACTGCAGGGACCTTTTATTCCGTGAGTTTCTAAATGTGCTTTAAAAGTAGCTACTGAGCCACCAGAAGTGGAGATAATTTCCTGACAGATATTGCATTGTGCTTGTTTAGCATTGAGTTTCGTAGCATGACTCCACACATATGAAGGTTTCTGGAAGATGTAGGTGGCGAGGTCGGTGTATCTTTTGAATTATAACATTGTGGGATTTTATGACGTGTCTTCCATAAGTCGAAAATGAAAGTATATGTATATCCAATTTAGCAATCAGACTAAAATTTAAGCCATATGAAAGAAAATCTACATTTAAGTAAAGAACTGAATTTTATAAGCCCACACATATCTTTCTTGGTCTTTCATTGTTTTTTTTATTTTTATTTTGAATAACGTTTGCATTTTTTTCATTTCATTCAAAAATGAACTCCCCTTTCATCGATTAATCACTATCACTCCCGTTTAGCCATAATTCATCTTTTTCACCTTGTATGTTTATTCAATTACTCTCTACCATCTTCAGTAGGACATATTCTACACATTTAATATAGGAAATAAGGTGATATTCGGAATCAGCGTAAAAGACTGCATCTGGTGATGTATACTTCAAGCATTTTGGAGAACTTCAATTTTTTGGTAAAAAATGCGAAAAATTAAAAAAAAAAAAAAAAAAAGCAGAAATTTGAAATTCTCCGAAATGCTTGAAATACACATCAACAGATGCAGTTTTTCACGCTGATTCCAAATATCCCCTTGTTCTTCATTTTAACTTAGATTTGGGCTGAGAAAGGTCGAAAATAATGGAAAAACCTGGAAAAATAGTAGTAGTCAGCCCATCTTGTTTCTCAAATTTCGCCATGTTCAGAAACTTTTATTTTCAAATTGATTAGTCCATCTTGTAGAGGATCAGTCGTTCCACAAAATGCGGGATAAGAGAATCCTGCTAGGAACCTTTCTGTATCAAAATTAACTCATGAAGAAAATTAGTTGCGTTTTGAAAAATAGAAAATTTCAGAAAACCCAATTGTTTTGTAGGAAAACTCAATAGTGGAACAAAAATAAATAAGCCAGCTTCTTTAGTTTTTACCGAGTTTTTAAATGAGATTTTGCTCGAACAGAATGGATCAAATTTGATTGAGCTACACGCAAAATGCTGGCGACACCTACTTTTTTGAAAATCCTTAACACCCTTTACTTTGAAAATTTATATCGCAGTCAAATTAAGTTCGGGAGGTCTAAAAATTTTTTTCATAACCCCAGTTTTAATCATAGAATCGAATGGGATTATAAAAAGTGGGGGTCAATTTTGACAATTCCACTGATCTCTGAGCAATGTTCGATTGAGTCGCGAAGTCTCTCTTAAATATCATTTTACTAAAAAATTTTGGTTTTTACAAAGTTGATAATTTTGATTTTTTTCCATTCAAATTTTAGTTCTACGTAAGTTAACAAAAATCATTACATTTTGCAGAATTTGTTTGCACTTTGAACTGATGTGCAATTCAATTTTGATAAGATTTAGCATCAACAGAAAAAGACTAAGAAAATATGTGATTTTTTGACAAAATTTGTTTGTACTACTAAAACATGTTTTCTCACCGAGAAAAACTTTTTAGAGATTAAATGCTTAGATTTATAGGTAACTTTGCATGGAGAATCCGAAAATCGCATTTAAAACAAAATCTATTTTTTCGACCATGTTAGGTACTTTTTCGACGTGCTGAAGAAATGTCTCTTAACCGTAAATGATCATTTGCTATTTCTCTAATATAATTAAATCAAGATCTTGCTTTGCCCCATTTTAAAGAGCACACTTGGGTGCCTACGATAAATAATCAACAGATTCTTATTTGAGCTATCCGGATGAATGACTTGGATTTGTCAAAGGTTGCGTTCAATGTTTAGGATACCAATTTAATAATAAAAAAAATTCAAAAGTATCCACAATTCAGCAAAAGGGATTATTTGTGTATAGCGAAAAAAAAATGAGCATTGATATTCGTTTTGATGAGCAGCAAGAAAGAAATTTTAGTTAAGTGAAAGAGATTTTGTTATTGTCATCTAAAAAAATTCAAATATTAAAATATCGTTCAGTCAAAGAGTTTGGATAATTTTTGATTTTTAGTGTAATCACGAAAATAAAATTTTGTTCCGCTATATTATTAGTTTTCGGTTAGACAGTCTTCCATTTGTTTAATTGATTTTTCGGTTTTGTCAATAGCGACGATAGTATTGACTGAATATTTTTTTGATAATCGAGTGTACATTTATAATTTTCCAAAGCTAAATCGTATTTTACCATGAATTTCTTCATATAAGTTAGCAATTAAATAATAAATATGAGCTATGTAATTCTCCCATTTCAATTAATATTTTCCCTAGTGAATCCAGACTTGTTTCTTCACTAATTTTCTCTTGATAAAATGAAAATATTTCTTTCAGTTGATAATCATCATCGCTTAGCAATGAAACATTTATTATCCATATTTGACCAGTTTTATTGAATCTTATTTCGTTTATTTTGAACACAACGCCGAACATAATTAAAATTTCATTTTCATCCTTATAGTAACTTAAATGTTCTATACTAGCAAATGGTTTCGTTGTTAAACTTGTATCAAGTTCAATTTCAAATAGAACACTTTGTATTTGATCCGTAGTTTCAACTGATCGAGCGAAAGTTTTTGTTTTTCGACTATAACTGGTCGATAGTAAGCTATTCATCGAAAAATATTGTCCGATATTTGCTTCAATTAAACCGAGCTCATTCGATGTGATTGCCTGACCACGATTACTAGTAGTACGAATAATTCTTGTCTCTTACTTTGGGATAATTTTTAGCCCATTATTCATTTCTCAATTTATCACCGCAAAACACATAAGCACAACGTAGTTGTTGTAGCTCGTGTGTCCGAGGAACAATTTCACGTCCCATTGCACCAGAAACGATTAAAACAATTTTTTCATTTCTAACTTGTCGAACATATTGTTCATATTCGTCACCATCCTCAAATGCTCGTATCTGATTAATTATCTGACGTAAATCATTCAATGTTTCCAAATTATCTTGTGTAGAATAAATATTAGCATCTAACCATAGTAACTCATACGTTTCCAAATTGAATTTACTACCATTGTTGCCTTCAGTGATTATTTTACTAACTGCCACTGTTGTTGCTACGCTAATTTTATTTGCTTTAGATGGGTCTTCATCGGCAACCGTGGCTGCTATTTTTGCTACAACTGTCTTTTTGTCTGACATAGTTTAGATCGGTATAAGTCAATGATAAAACTATGAGTAGTGAAGTTCTACTATAAAAATAGGTGATGTAGATCCTAAGTAAACGAAAGCACAGAAATTTTTCTAGGAATTATCGTACCATGATCACAAAAGATTTACCAACTTTTTTCCTTTATTGGGTTTTGTCAGTATTTTTTGTCTCATATTCCAGAGTTTTCAGTTA
The DNA here is from genome assembly GCA_905250885.1 of Didymodactylos carnosus. Lineage (NCBI taxonomy): Eukaryota > Metazoa > Rotifera > Eurotatoria > Philodinida > Philodinidae > Didymodactylos > Didymodactylos carnosus. The sequence continues at coordinate 10,295 of CAJNOQ010005712.1, read as the reverse complement.
GTGAACATTTCTCCTCTGATACTTGTTAAGAGCTAGCTATCACAACTGATTAATGTATGAAGGTTCCTAAAATTTGATATCATCGAACTGAAAAGTTCGTCGCATAGTTCTCGTTTTGTTTGCTTTGAACATATTCTGGTGCTCACTCTCGATATGAAAGTTCTGATTTCTGTGTATCGAAACTTTGAAAATTTCAACACAACGTCCACAAACGTATAGCGACAGACAGACTACGTTGACACAGACTGAGGGGAGGGTTACAATACAGAACTACAATGAGCAAGATAGAAAGTAACTCTAACATAGATTTGAAGTTTTAAACATAAACTTATTGCTATCTTATTGCTGACTTTCTCTGTTTGTTACTGTTTTTAATTTTAGAACATGTAAGAAATGAAAAGATTTATATTGCTCGTTGCTCAGAGAAAACATTGTTGATTTGAAACATTTGCCTTTATTGTATGTTTGATATGTTTCGAAATTAACTTTTAGAAGATTCTGGTGAAAATGGACCCGGTTAAAAATTGTAAACGTTGTAAACGGATTAAAGGTAAACAGTAATAAGCAGAGATAGTCAGCAATAAGATAGCGGTAAGTTTATGTTTAAAACTTATCATATTCGGAATCAGGATCAAAAGCTGAGTCGACGAATGTGTGTTTAGAAATTTTTACTTGATTTTCATTGTTAGTGAAAATCTCGATAACTTTTCAGTGTGAAAATTCGACAAAAACTAAAGCAGTCGGATAGGATGGAAATACACATTGGTCGACTCAGTCTTTGATCCTGATTCCGAATATGGTATTTGTATTGGATAAATCATCATCATACAGCAACCTAAGATAAAATTGGTTCAGGGCGAGGCACAATATTAACATTTTCCTTGGAATAAAATAGTTCTTTTCTGTTTTTTTCTTTCTATTTCGTTTGTTTTGTTCGACCTTCAAGACGGGCTTCCAGTCTTTAAGTGAATTTTCACTATGGTTTCTACAATACAGACAAATGTTTCAAATCAACAACGTTTTCTCTGAGCAACGAGCAATATAAATCGTTTCATTTCTTACATGTTCTAAAATTAAAAACAGTAACAAACAGAGAAAGTCAGCAATAAGATAGCAATAAGTTTATGTTTAAAACTTCAAATCTATGTTAGAGTTACTTTCTATCTTGCTCATTGTAGTTCTGTATTGTAACCCTCCCCTCAGTCTGTGTCAACGTAGTCTGTCTGTCGCTATACGTTTGTGGACGTTGTGTTGAAATTTTCAAAGTTTCGATACACAGAAATCAGAACTTTCATATGCAGCCGTTTAACCGATATACGACACACGTCTCAAGCATCGACTGAACGCGTTTATCTTATTTTGTCGTTTACACACGTTTGGACACCGTTTCAATCGATAAAAGGACCTGATGGGTCATAGTACCGCCAGTGTATTTCGGAAAAGACAAAAACTAGTCGTTCTGAAAGCATATGAGAAAGCAGCAGTTAGCTTATTAGTTAAAAGAACTGTTCGGATTTGCTCTGACTTTCATCTGTTAAATGAGGAATTTGGTTACGGAATATAAGAGTCACATTGATCAAACACGAGCATCACAGTAATGGCATAAGGGAAGCTATCAAAAATAAGTCTACGCGTAGATAATATAGAACAACATCATTCTCGTTCCTTGTTCTTTCGCTGGTTTTACTGAGTGAAACAAATCGGATACATTTCATGGCATCATCCGGAAATCGCCGTCGTCGTGGATTCGTACATGTTAAAGTATTAAAGTGTAAATGTGCACAAGTGAGGGTGAAGTAGCGAGGAGGAGGTTGGAGAACTTCTTTATCCATTTCACCCTCGCTTCTCCACCCTCACTCGCCGCGGATTCGTATATGTTAAAGTGTTAACACTTTAACACTGAATCCGCGACGATGGCGATTTTCCGATGCATTTCATGTACATGTACAGAGTAGAACAAATCTTCATTTTTTATTATCAGCTACACAATCTAACACAATTTAAAGCTGAACTGTATTCTTTCTGTTTATAGATATAAGTTATACATATATATATGTATTATATATCCGTTTTCAAATCAAATAATCTATTTTACCGCATTACGAAGATTTTTTCCTCTTCAACGAAACCAAAAAAATCGTATTCACAGTTCATCAAAATGCTTCCCTATGAAACGGTGGTCGAAACAAAAAATGAGTCGAAAATCGCTTTTTTAGAGTTTTGACTCTCAGCGGCCATGAGAAGTATTTGTTTGTCTTCAAAATGGATATTTATATCAATAGATCTACAAAGCACAATAAATTCAAGGCAAACAGCTCAAAACCCTTTCTAAGTACGGCCAAAAGACCGAATATGAAAAGTACCTTGCTAAAAAGTTTTTCTTAAATGTCTAGCATAGTGGCATAGTTAACACCAAAATTATTCGAAAAAAGTTTCGGATATGAAGACTCGATTTTCTAGAAATCAGTCTCGAAGAGCGTGTCAGCGCGTCTTACTATGATATTCAGAATCAGCATTATTGATCACCTATCATGACATGAATTTCACCGCAAAAGCGAAATATTACTCTAAAGCTTTAAAACTCTAATCAATAGCTCTGCCATCAAATCATCCTTATCTTGATCGAATCTACAATAATATGGGATTAGTATATGAAAATAAATTAGACTATGTAAGAGCCCTAGATTACTATCGACAGGTACTTGAGACATATAGTGCGCTTCCATCATCGCACCCTCGTGTCGTACACACGAAAGATAATATTAGACGTCTCGAAAATCATTAGAAAAGAGGTTATTGGCAATGCTTGGTAACAGTGAATTTGAATCCTAGTAACCATACTAAAAGTTCGATTTATGAGGCAAGGTTCTGAGCTTTGAAATCGCTTTTTCGATGAAATTCATGACATGATAGGTGATCAATAATGCTGATTCTGAATATCATAGTAAGACGCGCTGACACGCTCTTCGAGACTGATTTCTAGAAAATCGAGTCTTCATATCCGAAACTTTTTCGAATAATTTTGGTGTTAACTATGCCGCTATGCCAGACATTTAAAAAAAACTTTTTAGCAAGGTCATGTATGTACTTTTCATATTCGGTCTTTTGGTCGTACATAGAAGGGGTTTTGAGCTGTTTGCCTTGAATTTATTGTGCTTTGTAGATCTATTGAAATAAATATCCATTTTGAAAACAAACAAATACTTTTTTTAATCCAAACAATAACTAAAAATTACAAATGATGTGCATACCGAATGTTATAAAAAGTATTTAAGTACAGCTAATCATTAGTTAAAATGTTAAAGATTCGTCGACGCCATCTCGATTGAGAACAATCTGAAACTGTGCATTCTTGAAGGAGAACAATATTTTATAATCTATCTCAAAGGAGAACATATTCAACTGCTGCACTCTCGAATGAGAACAATTTATAAACTTATTCTTAAAGGAGAACATTTTCAAACAGTAAACCCTCGAAGGAGAACAAATAGCCACTGCAATAGATGCTAACGCGTAGTGATTTTGTTATTATAAAGAATATAAAAAAAAGACATATTCAAGCTACCGTATCCGAAACTTCGTTGTTTAAAAAACCATCTGACAAACTGTACAAGATTCTATAACATAGTTTTCTAGCAACATTAAAATACTCTTGAAAATCTATGCATCCACGCAAATATTGGTACTTAGCATGGATTAATAATGGATTCAAAATCAGTCATTATTGTAGCAGGCGATAACTGTATACCATAACTACCCCAGCAAAACTAAGTAAGCGAGAAAATCTAGTTGCAAAAATAGCTGCAGCGCCCACTTACAGCAGTAGATTAAATAAATTAAAAGGTACATTTATCTAGCTACATGCTGATTGAATTCGTGTACTAGCTGAAACGGCCGCTGCATTGGCCAATTAATGCCGCAATAAATTGTCCGATTAATCGATAGCTACTTGTTGTACCCAGTTGAAGCTAGATTCAATATAGCTGAAGCTATATCAAATTTGCTTGTATTTCACTGCATCTAGCTGAAGCTAGATAAGTGTACCTTTTAATCTAGATGCAGCGCCCGATTCATGATTTTTTTCGTGCTTGGGTAGACTCATAATGTTGAAAATTCGTTAACATTGAAAAATAGTTTTTCTTTTCTTTATTTTTCAATGTTGCAAAAAATCCTGGTTTTGTAGAAATAGAACCATAACCGTGAATTATGCATGCTTGCTCGAATTGCTTCGGAGCTGTCCGAAATGTTCCATCTGCTTCCCAATGTCGGCTACAATAAAAAAAAACGCGTAACAAGTAGAAAGTTATGTATTAGTTAGCTATAGAATCCACCAGCCTTATGGACAATCGAAAAGACCTTCGTGAGAACAAAAACCAAGCATTCTTGAACCAATATCAACATCGAATGCACGAAAGCGTTGATCATCAAGTGTTTTCTGAAGATTATCAGGAATCATAAAATCTTCTTTAGTGGGTCGGTATGTCCGTAACTGTCTCCAGCACCCTCGATAGAGACTTCACCGAACTGATTCATATTCTAGAACTAATGCACAATCTGCTGTACTTTTTTGTCGTTTGACCTACAAGAAAATATTATAGTTCGAATTCTCTATAATCTTTTGAGCTCGCGACTCACCATCTCATGAATGGCACCTTCGTACTAATGTGGTATTGGTGAAATATCATCTCCAACTTTTCGCTATAAATCCCGTAATAGTGGATGCTCAACCTTGACTTCTTCATGTGCATGGTTTCCACGTTGCACTAAAACTGCTAACGTCGTTTGGTTGACTACTATTGATGCACAACAATTACGGCTAAATCGATACAGTTGGTATTTAGTTACAACAACAAAATAGAAACAATACTATATATGTCAATACAATATTTTTTGTTTTCTTATAAGCTTAAATAAAAAGTGCATTCAAATCCTTCACTATTTTTTCTCCCATAAAAATCACGAAACTGAAGTCTTCTAGTTAGAAGAACGAAACATCTATAGTTGAACTATCATAACCCGCTCTTAACCAATAGTAAACTTAGTCGACTGTGTGTTTATAACTATGAACAAAACCAACGACAACAAACCTTGTCTAAAACGTGTTTGTATTCGCCTTCAGTTATTTTGGTTGTCAAAAATTGAATTGTCTCTGTGATAGTTGATGTCCGTTATAATACATATAAACACTGTGCATCGAAATAGAGCTTAAACAGGTGTCGTTCTCTTCTTCTCCTGACTTCTTGTTGCGTAAAAAACTTAGTTTCATGGAAAAGGATGCATGGATCTTCTTTTGTATGGTGAACTATCTTTTAGTTTATTTCGAGTCAACCGACCCATCGTCAGCACATTTTTAAAAATGTTTACAATCTACTGACGATGGGTCGGTTGACTCGAAAGCTCTACAGTATTAGAATAAAATAATAATTTACAAAAGATAAATGGTTGATCAAGTTGCAAACAAGAAATCATTTTCTAAAAAAGTAGCAAGCGACAGGTTTTCAGGATACTTGTGGAAAACTCAAGAGACAAAAAGTAAAGTAGTGACGATCCACACGCAGTGTACTGTGGGTTGGGCTAATCTAATTCTATCCTGAAAGTTTTCTCTTGTTTTGGTCGAGTGTTCGGCTAAGTCTTGCATATTGAGTGGTGAAAAGCGCAGATTTCTATCTCTTTTTATTCAAAAACCAGTCATGTGTGATTCTTTTTTAAAATGGATCCTTTTTGGGACAAGACCAGTACAATGGTTGTACATTTTAATACGTAGATATACGAGTCAATGTACAGCCATTGTACCGTTCTTGTGTCAAAAAAGAAAAAACATTTTTACCGATTCTCTTGAAATTTGTTTTATTTGCAATGATTGAAGGATTCCTGTAGAGTATGCAGCAAAATCAAATTAGTGAATTCATTCAAATCTACTGTTTGTCTTTTACCAGTCATACCTACAAAACTCAGTTAGCATGTATTACTATTCGCGATTTCTTTGGTATAATTGGACATTTATTTAATATTCTCATTTTCAACGAAAGCGAGCAATAGAAATTGAGTGCCTGAAGAACAAGGTAAATATGACATATCATTACTTATCATGTAGAAGATCCATAATGTAATTTTCAAAATAATTGATCACTGATCTAATATTTTCTTTTTGATAGAAAAGTGTGATAATATATTGGTTATGCTGATTTTTTTCGACGATGTTTTGTTAGAATAGATGTGTGTTAGTAGACTATTAATTAAAACACCGATAAATAATTGTCACTTAAATATCTTGCTTAAATATTTTTACTATTTCTATCTAACGCTTTTTGAAGGTCTTCTAATGTAGCAGCATAATTCCCTTGTTTTCCCATAGCTCTTTCTCGTCCAGCATATGCTCTGGCTCTACTTAATTGTGCTTCATCCATAAACATTTGGTAATATTTTTCCGCCTTTTTATATTCTCCCATTTCAATTAATATTTTCCGTAGTGCAATACCAAAAGTTCATAGTACAGAAATTATCAAAGTTCGAGTTGCAAACTCTTATTTAGCAACTGGTCTTATTTTTCCAACGTTGCGAACCGTGGATACAACGGTTTATCGGGCTCGCTTAAAAAAATAGTTCAAGATTACCAACAACAGTAACTGACATCAGTTTAAGTGGTTGATGGAAATCAGATAAAGGCCAAACAAATTTATTTGTCATAAATTTAGTTTATTTGTCATAAATAAAACGTAGACGTGAATCGTTTTTTTTCATATATTTCAACCTGTAAGATAAATATTTATAGAGATAATTGTTTTTATAGACAGAAATGGTAGGGTTTTGGCATTCGGTTCAATGTCAATATATCATATTTTGATCAGGAACAGGTAGATCATTGGTTTCTTGCCACAACAGGATTGGCATTAATTCCACCACGTATTGTACCAGAAACTTGGACTAGTACTATGGATCAAAATACACCAGACAATCTCTCAGTAGTGGAATTCACCGATTATCTGATTCGAACATATGTTGATTCAGATTGTAGTTTGTTCGATACTGATATTTGGAATGTTAATAATGCTATTCCAGATGATTTAGATATTAGATATTTGATCTAAGTTCTGATGAGAGATAACTATCGCGAATGGAGAGAAAAACCTGAAGCAGGTACCTGTGATATAGGACCACGCGATCGTTTTCCTCTGATAGTTCATCAATGTTGTTAACCGAAGTATGGAACAGTTGCTAGTTAGCAAATTCTTTCATCGTTGGCATGCACAACGTTCGTCTTATATCCTACCGTATGTTTTTGGCTTACTCAATGAGTTATAGCTATTCAATCAGTTCAGCATTAGCTTGTACCCTCAATGGGAGTGAGTTTATTGCAATATTGAATCTGAATATTTGAAGTTTTGAATGCAAGAACAATTAAAATGTGAAAATAATATGGCAGTTCAAGGGGATAATTGGTGGCAAACAGTACGTGTGTACTTCGGTTTACAGTGTCAATATACACTTAATTCCAGTGAATTATTCGAAACAATAATCAAAAGTCAATATAAACAGTGGGCGACAAATAAAGCCTGCTACACTTCCTGAGGACGAAAGGTTCGAGAATCGTTCACTCTGCTTGTATTTTTGGTGACAAACAGAAAATTTTTTGGTAAATCAACAGTAAATGGTTTCAATTTCCTCACTTAAAGTAAAATTAACAATAGAATTGATGGTACGGAAACGGAAGATATTTAATCACTATGTTAATCAATAAGTAAATGGATGATAGCGTTGACAAACAGGCACATCTGGTGCTAGGTTTTTTGTCAGTTGTTATATGAACAACGATAAAAGCTTTTGAAGATAGGAGAAAAGGAAGTTGAGCAGAGAAAGCAAAAGTTTCTCATAATATTCCACTTTATCTTCTAGTTATCTAGTTCGTATGCACAATAATGAAAACTGGTATCCCTTTTTATGTCGTAATAATATTGGTATGGAAAAGCTATGGCTACTTTCATTTATATCATACAGACTTAGCAAGACTGGATTATTATGATTGTCTATATGCCTATATGAGTCTGAGTTATAAGGCCTACAGGAATGCATGGGCATTGGTGCCTTATTGCAGGCGACCCACTCACTTACCAATGAAAACACCATTATCATCAACAGAATGTAGCCGGGGCACACTAATTACATTTGAAGTAATGAAATCGAGAAATGTCACTAGTCACGATCTATTTAAATGGCAGGTTGGCAATGATCAATTTTGGAAGGTAACTCGAATACTGTCAGCCGTTTTTTGCCTATATCGACCAATGGTCGGTTTAAAGCGTTTTGCGCCGTAACCTAGAAAACGTTTTGGATTGCGCAAAAAACTCTATAAAATCCTATTTATTTTACAACCATTAATATTAACAATTAAAAAGAGGAAATCCAACAAAAGCAACAAAAACAACAAATTTTTATTACAACTACACAAGAGCACATGTGACACGAAGGTAATTTCTGAGTGAATTCTTGCTTTTTATAGCTGAAACTTTGAGAATAGACTGGATATCAAGCCGTGTATCTGCAGTATAAATATCAGTTGAAAGAACAATAATATGGAGAAGTAATCAAAAAACATGAGGTGTTCGGTTTACTTTGACCAGGGGAATATATCAATATTAGATCAAATAAATAACGTGAATCGTATCGATTCACTAGGTCCATTGCCTGTAAGTCCACTGAGTGTATTCTCGGAATTATTATTCATTGTGTTGTAACTCGATCTTGCTACTACAGAATTGAGGCATATATGTTTCGCGATGAGAACGTGCATATTTTCCATCTTAGTTTACAGAACCACTTGCTTTAGCTTTTCGCCGGTGAGAAACATTTATCAGAATTGCTATAGTTCATCGAGACTCTGTAATTTGATTTACTTTTACCTGTCGCACAGATGTTCGAAATGGGCGTAATATTACCAAATCTATCAGTCTTCTTACCCTTGATAAAGAAACCTAAGTGGGAGCAAAGTTTGGCCTTCTTAGTCAGAACAACGCTTACACCTCCCTTCGGTCGGTGTTCGCTAGAGACTATCTACCATGCGTTATGATTAATTCTGTGACATGATGTGTCAACTTCGTAAAGTACCTTCAATCTAAACTGGGTTTCTCGAGAGCACCAAAAGAACCCCAGGGGTCAAAAAAGTTTCTAAATTACAGAAAATGCTTACGCGTCCCTTCGATCCGCGCTCGCAGTCAGGATAGGTGTTACACTTCCCTGATTCTACATAAAGCTCGAACGCAAGCACCTCTGTGCACCAATGTCAATGACACTCACTAGTGATTCTGTATATGTACGTCCGTCACACTCGCTGGTCACCATATGTATGTACGTCCGTCACACTGCCACATGATTATATGTATGTACGTCCGTCACACTCGCTGTTCACCATATGTATGTACGTCCGTCACTCTCCCACATGACTATATGTATGTACGTCCGTCACCGTGTGTGCTTACGTCCGTCACACCCGTGTACGGACACACAAACACTTTTGCTTTTTCGTATGCCCAATTTTTTTTGTATGACCATAGACTTACTTACAGTTAGTGGAATAACTAACGTGAATCACATCGATTCACTCGGTCCATTGACTGTAAGTCGAATGAATATCGTGTCGAGAATATTCTTCATTTTATTGTAACCGGATCTTGTTACTACAGAATTGAGCAGAGATGTAGATTCACACTCCCACATGACTATATGTATGTACGTCCGCCACACTCACTGGTCACTATATGTATGTATGTCCGTCACACTGCCACATGACTCTATGTATGTACGTCCGTCACACTCATTAGTGACTCTATGTATGTACATCCGTCACACTCAGTAGTGACTATATGTGTGTACGTCCGCCACACTCACTGGTCACTATATGTATGTACGTCCGTCACACTGCCACATGACTATATGCAACTTCGGTATGACGACAACACGATTCGGCCATTTGTTGTCGATTGGTGACACGACTGGCTTCACGTTCAACTTCGGTTTGACGAGAACGTGATTCAGCCCTTCGATTTCTGCCAGCTTCATGCGCGGAACATTTTTATTAATTCTCGATATTCAAGAACATAGAAAAACATTGGAGAACGGCGATGGTTGCACATTTGGAATGACGTTGATTAAATCTAAAGATGAAATTTAAAAAGTATGGAAAAGTTCTTCCACTTGAACAGAAACATCAGGTGTTCATCAGTTGTTTGCTCTACAAAGCTATATTTTTGGAATATTTGTAGAAATACATGTAAAGAGAAATTTATTGATGAAGAGTCGCA
>CAJNOQ010005711.1:0-14794 GCA_905250885.1 Didymodactylos carnosus | reverse complement strand
AGCAGCTAGAACAAAAAATTTTTCACTGTTAAATAGGGCATTGTTTACACTATATATACCGCTATTCAAAACAGAAAATTTCGTACCTACGATTTTTTCAGAAAATGCCGCCTAAATGCCCACTGTGTGACAGTCCCAAAATATACTCCATTTTTGTTGTGCACGTTGATCAACTTGAAAGTACATTGCTCGAAATTTCTTTGTAAATATTTGGTATAAATGCTAAATTTTCTTTTGAAATTTTTGATCTCCAAATTATTTTGGAAAATGTAAAGGTACATAAGTATTTTTCAATACCTATTCGATTTTGGAATGAACGAAAAACTCTAACTCTAAATACAAACCTCCTCATCTAAAAAAACTTACAATTAGGTGAGCTCATAGTTCAGATACCAGACTATCCAACGGTGAAAAAAGCCTTTTTCTAATCTTGTTCACTTACAGACAACTGCACGCTCATATTTATGAAAGTAAGCACAAATTTGACTTCACTGCATACCGATTTTTCTTTTAATTTTTGAAAAGTTTTACTGGCGCAATCTCATGAAACTTACAAATAGTGTGCGCTTGTATAGGCAGTGGTAGGAGAATACTTTTACAAAACTGAGTGATGCAGAAGAAGACGAGGAAAAAAAGTCCGTATTGTCTAACCGCAGCACCTTTTAAGGGTTCGAAAATTAGATCCATTTTAAGACTTCTAGAAGGTTTGACAGAAGATCAGGTTCTGTGAAAACTATTCTAATACATTGACAGAATGGGTCTGTGCACTTTCTAAATTAACAGATTTTTCTCGAAATGATTTTCATATGGGAAATCAAAATTTGAAAAAGTCCTCCGCTGTTCTTGGGCCGCGGTATCATACTGAAAACGCACTCAAACTCCAATAATAATCACTATCTCAGAAAACATAAAAATAAGAAAATTTCCGTTATATAGTATACTTAGATAGTTCCGCACAGATCCTTTTCTTCTGTCGAACCTTTTAAAGAGTCTACAAAGCAGCTTTTCCTTCTGGAGAATGAAGAGAGGAACCTTGGGGGAGCAAGAATGGTTCCACTCACTTACCGTGCGCTTTTACAATCTGTCTTAGTGCGCCACTAAGTTGCTATCTGAAGGATGTTGTCCGTCGCCTCTCTGAGTTGACGTATTATATTTAGAAAATGTTAACTAATCAAAGAGGAAAATCGCGATTTGATTTAAATGCCATCAGACCGTTCAGATATCCCGTTCCTGTTGTGGAACCGATTCATTTTTGGTCCAAAGCACCTAATTCTGAGATAAGTGCTGCGAGAAAACAAACGATAATCAAGATTGTAGTCATCACTGTTATGATGTGGGTATTATTATTTCTTGTTGCTTGCATATTTATCGGTGGTGGTCATCAAGTACCATATAATACCAAACATTTTCATGTTATAATCATTGATTATGATCAACAACAAGCTGGTACGGTGCTTGTACAATCGTTTCAAAATTCTCCACCACGTGAACTAACATTACATTGGATTTTTACATCGCCATCAAATTATAATCCGAACTATCCAATATATGAAGTAACACACGGCAAGGTGTGGGCAGCTGTCAGCATCAAACCTGGCACAACTCAGTTGATCAATTCAGCAATCGACTCAGTATTTAGTAATACGATAGCAATGTCGGCCATATCTGTTCCACCTACTGTTGATATTTTCTTTCAAAGCGGGCGTAGTTTTGCCACAATGTTCCAATTTATTGTGCCACCAATATTAGCCGCTATTGGACGAGCTAATGGACAATATTCACAAATCCTTGAAACACGCTTAATTCAACAGTTGAATGCAATGTCATCATCATCATCATCATTAAGAGTTTCATCATCTATACTAAATTTATCTGCAGTAAGTTCGAATCCTATTCTATTTACTCTGAATGATCTCGCTCCAATTAAACATAATGTTGGTCAAGCAGCTTCTACCATTGGCTATATTTTTGTTTATTTATTAGCCCTGATAAGTGTAGCAAGTGCTATTGGTATATCTAAATCATTAAGTGGAAAAATTCGTATTTTTGATATTGTCGTTGGTCGTTTGCTGAGCGGTGCATTTCAAGGTCTGATTGTTAGTCTGATTTATGCACTGATCGTCTTATGGTTTTATGGTTATCCTAATTATGGTCAATTTGTCCGTTATTGGATGTTTAATTGGCTCTTCTTTCTAACGTTTACACCCATTGTTGCACTACTATTTATTACTTTAGGTCCTCTATCAATTTTTATTCTAACACTGTTTTTCATTTTAACGTTGAGTACAGCTGATCTACTTGTAAACCCTGAATTGCAACCGAGATTCTTCAGGGTCGGCTACGGTCTACCGTTCTATCATGTTATGGCTGGTGCTCGACATTTATTATTCGGTTCATATTCAAATTTTAAGGCAGATGTTGGATGTTTAATCGGATGGTCATTTTTTACAACGTTTCTGGCTGCTGCGGCAGACACTTATTACTTACACAAAGCCCAAAAGAAAATACGACAAAATTTGATTAAAGAAAAACAAACAAAGAAATAGCAACTACAGTTGAGCTATTAACTGTTTCAGTCTTCCAAATTACTGTATTTTGTTTGTAGAACTATTGACACATGGTAAACAAAGAGAGACGTTATTACGTTTTTTTTTCTTTGCAGTCACCTATAAGTGAATGCTAGTTTATTTGAAGTGTATTGTTGTCCATGACGCTTACATGTGCACAAATCTCAGCGAAAGAAAGAAACAGTAAGGCCATCATAAACGTCAATCAAACACATAAGCTACTATCCCATTTACTTCTTTAAGATTTTCTTATTCTTCTGCCAGTATAATAATTCAAACACACAACAGTGACATTTACAAAGCTACAACTCATAAATAACGAACAGAACCGAACAAATTTCACTTTTCTAGAAATCTGCAAAAGTCAAACGTGCGCTTTATGTTCTGTACGATTGAAGTTGTACAGTTTTTGTACTTTTTCACAGTGACTGATCATTTCACTATGCTGAGCACGATAAATAGATGAACCGCTTATGTTCTGGCTCTGTTAGAATAGCGAACAGATGCATTTTTTACCCAGAAGACTACTCGCGAATCATAAATTTTTTGAAAGTAAAAAAGTATTACTGTAACTCCCTCATATGTAACTCTCTATGCTTCCCGTATATGTAACTCTCATTGAATATAATAAAATGGATATGGTTTTGTCAGCGCTCTCAGATTCGGAATGGTTTATACATAGAAAAATGAAATTACTACACAATGAATTATAACACTTTGTTTTAGAAGTTTGCCTTCATAGCTGTATCTGACAACTAGTTGACAGGTATCTCGATTTTACCCGTAGTGGCAGGCCAAAATAATTATAATTTCTTCCACAGATAGAGATCTCTAATCATTCATATATCATTCGATGCGCCTTGGAAAGCTCTACAATATGGGCTAACGGAAAACTTAACGAAGCTTCGCAGCGGTTTTTGTGTATTAGATATTTCACCGCTTAAACCCACAGTGGGTTCAAAACTTATTCCCCAATGTTATTTTTTACTTTTCTCGGCGACCATAGTAGCTAGAACAAAGGCGCCTATAAGATTTTGACTCCAGAACGGGATATAGATTTGTAGAGGAAGATGTCCTCTATCTAGTGGTGTATATATTATGAAATTCTGTTGCGTACCGTGAGAGAAAACTATAGGTAATCCCCGCTTTTTTTAGACATTTTTAGAAATATTTTTTATTTTTGAGTTTAGATAGAGTTATGATCATTTTGGACGTTATATTAGAAATGTGACTTGTTCAAAGAGTTCCAGCAAAATGATCAGAACTCCATCAGAAAACATGGTGAAGAGCTGGAGGACATCTCATTTGGTAGAGAAATCCTTGCTCTACAAGACTGACCTGTTTGAAAAGTTTAGCAAATACTGAATGAAAGACAAAGGTTTCGAAAGGGAAAAACTAGGATTTTCAGACTAAAGTAACAAACTTTGAAAAACTCGTATCTCCTCAACAGAAGTCCTTGGAGAACTGGGATGGGTCTTGTTTTGCAGAGGACACTTTACTCTATAATGCACAATACTAAACTCAAAAATAAGATATATTTCTAAAATTCTAAAGATATGTCTCAAAAAAGCGGGGGTTACCTATAGTTTTCTCTCACGGTACGCAACAGAATTTCATAATATATACGCCGTAAATGACATCTTCCTCTACAAGCCTACATATATCCCGTTTTGGCAAAACGGCAAATGGCAAAAATTACCATCAAAATTATAGTCGCCTTTGAATTAAGATTTGACCAGCTAAAGGAATTTCCGATCTGATGTGCTATACAAAAATTCTATCAAAGCTTCTGAAATCCAGGCCTCTGGTCAACCAAGTGCTCGAGCACAAACTAGAAATTCTTTGCAAATAGCTGCATCGTGTAGAGCAAACATTTCTAAAGAAAATGTGACGTCTACGAGCTCTTCATGATCTTTTTTTCCGAAACAGCACATAATTTACGGAAGGCCCTAGGATCGTGTCTTTCTTCCTTTCCCGTCACTTGTGCCCTATATCACACGGCTTTGCCCAAGGTCTTTGAAATCGTACGAAAAATTTGAGGAACAAAGTGAATGGCCTTCGTTGAACTGTATAAAGGTTTCTCAGTGTTGAATTTTTTTCTTATTGATGCACCCGGTCTTAAAGGGTCAAATCGTGTGGTTAGATAGAGTCAAGTATCAGGCAATTTTTGACAAATTTTTGGAACTGTATTTTTTTGGTACTGTTTATCTTTGATACGCTATCGAAGTTTTAGTGAAGGGTATGAAAGGTGAAAATTTGCAATTTTGCTCGAAAAATATTTTTTTCTCAAACAACAACTGTTCTTTTAATTCTTTTATCGCCCGTTTATAGCGCGTTTTCCACTCTACAAAATCCGGTATAAACAAAATCTTCACTATACTTTCTTACTGAGTTAAAAAGCGTTATTCATGCAAATCGTATCTAGGACAGTAAATTTTACTAAAATTAAGCTTGAAATAAACAAAAACCCTGGATCCTGGATGGACACAACCTCGTTTAATAATGTAAAAACTATTTGAAACATTGGAAGAAATGGCATTTTCTTTGATTTTACTCTCTAGTTTAGGGATGGTGGTAACAAAACCTGAAGATTTGGACGATACAAGAGGTTGGGTATTTTCTTTAACCTTCTCTTTCTCTTCTAACTTTCCCTGTTTCTTTTTAGCTAGTTTCGCTTTCTGAAATTCGAGTTTCTGCGCCAGATTCTTTTGTTCACCTAACGGAATAGCTAGTACAGTTGTTGGTGAATTAACACTATCATCAGATGATGAAGAAGAATTACAAGATGAAGAATTAGGGTGAGAAAAACTTAATTCATGCAGTTTTTCAGATGAAAAACTTGGGAATGGGGAATATTCAGTCTGAGATTTTTGTTCTAGTATCGCAGATGTTGATAGTGACACAGTTTGAGATATTTTTGATGAGAAAGATAAAGGTACATAATCGGATTTCGGTTGAGAAAAGACCTCTCCATTACGGTTGGATTTTACCAACCTCGCAAGCGATTTTAGAGCCTCTATCTTGCCTTTTTCTTTAGATTGGACAATTGAGGATTCATTAAGGAGATGGGAGATAAGCGTATCTTCACGTAGCTGCTCCTCTTTTGGTTTAAACGATTAGGTCTTTGCTGATTTTGAGAACCACCACCCGAAAAACTGAGTCCAGTCGACAAATTGCGCGAGTATTCTCAGATGATGAGTTTTCACGATTAAAATTTGACTGATTTCGAGAAAATGGCAAAGCGACTGATTACTGTTGTTATTATTATTATTATTATATCGTCCGTAGAAAGTTGCTGTGGATTTTTGCCGAAAGTCAGTATTATTTCTTTCATTTCTAGGAGAATAATCCGAAGAAGTATTTTTTCCGTTTGTTGCTTCGGAGAAACTAGTTGACGGTGGAGAGGACTGTTCAACATTAGCAACAATAACAGTCTTTTCTGGCGTTTTCAGACATGCCAGCTGACGAGTTACTGAACTAGTTATTTCTCGTGAACTTTCATCATCTTGATCGCAATCAGCATTAGAAGAAAAACAGCCTACAGGCATCGTTCTCTGAATTTCTCCCTTGCGACGGTAGAGTAGCTGAATTTCAGCTTTTTAAAGTACCTCTTCCACAGACATACTGTCTGGATCACCTTTCATCCAAAGAAGAAGTTTAGGTCTTAATTTTCGGAGAAAACTGCGAAAAATAATGCTTTACTGTTCTTTTCTATTTTGTTTTCCGGTTCATCTTATGCACATATACCGTGTACAGACGTTTTAAAACACGCTTTTTTAAACGCTATTTTAAGAACACGCTTTGGTTGTCTTTTTTCTTTTCTCTTTCATTCAACCATACGTCCGCATGTTACATAATGGCTAAGCGGCTTGCCCAAAGGTAACGCTATGACATTTTTGACACAGTAATTTGCATTTTTCTCGAAAACTATAGGAGCTAGAAAGTTCGTTTTTGAGCCATTCGACGCGGCTCTTCTTACTCTATTTTGATTATAAAAACGAGGATTTTTGGTTAAAAACTCCAACTTCAAGAAAATCTCTTTAGACCGGTAACGCTATGACATAAAAAGGCCCTAGGGCTTGGCTTGTCCACGTAACTCCGCTGGCAGAGATGTCATAGCGTTACCTTTTTTACTCATTTTGTTTTGAGCATAGCTCCGTTACAAACTTTCTAGAGAGCTCGGGAACATCTCAAACTGAAGAAAAAATTCTTTTAAAGATTTGGAGATTTGTCCTCCTCCTGGAAAGTGTTCCTTCGAAAAACTGTGACGAAAATGTGGAGAGCTACATTTTTGTTTTTTTCCGTAAAAAGTAGGTCTCACCATTTTGCACGTAGATTTTTAAGAAAACATTTTTCAGAGAGCGGATGCATTTCGAAATCTTTAAAACAATTTTTTCTTCAGTTTGAGATGTTCCCGAACTCTCTAGAAAGTTTCGTAACGGAGCTATGCTCAAAACAGAATGAGCAAAACAGGTAACGCTATGACATCTCTGCCACCGGAGTTACGTGAACAAGCCGCCTATATTCTAACTACTCCTCATTAAAGTGCAAATTCCTGCGAATTTAGAAGAGCTAATAAAAAGTATCTAAAGGAAAGTTTATAGAGAAGCTAACGAGCTTTCTTTTGCTAAAAAAGTTTTTATTCAGAATCCTTTACTTTGTTTATAAAACACAATTTACTAAAGTAACGCTATGACATTGTCGGTAACGCTATGACACACTTTCTTTTCGCTTGCGTATCCTCACTAGTTAGAATTCGACTGAATAGACTTTCTAGGTCTCGAGGTAGATATTTTTTTCGACTTTCACAACTGAAATCCGTGTTCTGCGTTTTCCTCGAACCTTTTAACCCGTGCTAAACCTATATTTATCGCTTCTGGGTGATCTGCTTGCATTAATTCAAATTTACTTACAGTAAAGGCACTTGGCCACCAGCATTGAGAGCATGCTATCTCAACTACTAGTGTTTCTTCAGCTCAGGACGAAGATCCGGCCTTCATGAGCTGGGTATTTTTCTGAAAGTTCTTTACGTGAGGGTTCAAAAGTGTATTTTTTTTTCTTCAATAAATCCGCGCCAAGGGAATATTTCTTTGCCTTTTATCGGCTGTCTATGACACACAAACACACACTTAATAAAAACAGAACACTCTTACATAATATTAAAATATACACATCATTCAGCAATAAAAAAATCTCGTCTTCGCTTAACTAACAACTGTAAGAATCTACTGTCCGTATTCTATGGTTTTCGTTTTTAAGCTTGTAGAATAATAACGAGGTTCAAGAGTATTTTTATCAACAACTTTAATGCAATGAGTTTTTAGAGTTTCTGGTACTGGTTTTGCAACTTTAAAGAAATTTTTCAATTTCAGTTTAGATGCATTAATGTTATTTTTTATAATTTCAATAAGAATTATTTCTTTGTTTTCTGTTTTGCAATCTTGATAAAATCCTCAGCTGAACGACAAGCGCCTCCTCCCAACACTGTCGATCAAACCAGCCGTTTAACAGTACCTCCGATTCCATCAACAACTCCTTTACCGTGTGAAGTGGCAAAAAAATTCCAACTTAAATTAATTTTATGTTCATGAACAGTCTGAACAAGATTACGAAAATGAAAACGTTGTTTGAATTGACCAGCTGCTCCATCAGAGAAAAAGTTTATTTCCTTCAGATTAGGAAGAGCAGTATTAAGGTGATTTAAAATAATTTTCAAAGCTTAATTAAAATGTTACTTTTTTCAGTGACTTGCCAAAAGACTGACGAGTTTTACATGAAGATGGAGCAGGATTATTAGTTAAACGTTTAATTTTATTGGCTCGACATTTTTGTTGACAAGAATTATTTTTGGCACGCCACCGTGTTAATTCTGCTGCTGTTAACTTGGCTTTAGCTGAATTATTACGACTACGAGCTTTTTTTTCTGTTCTTCATACTTAACTTTATCTTTCTTAATTTTCTCTCAATACTTTTTCATTTTCTCGGCAGCACTTTTAGCCATTACAAAAAAGTGAACAAATCCTAAGTTACTTATCTGAAGTATAGACAATACGTAAAGTAATAATACAAAATAAAGTGGAAAAGAATTCCCGTAGCTTTTTTGTATAAGCGAAATTTTTAGATGGAAACAAAAATCACTGTGAGAACAGTCGGGTATATATAGTGTGTGAACTGACAAAACAAAGAGGTGAAAGGAAAGAGACCAATAAGTCGTACTTAAAATGAGTCCCTTTTCTCGTCTTGAGGCCTCAGATTTGCGCGTATGAGCAAAAAAAGACATCATTCAGCACAGAATTTCACGGCGATTCCGAATATGTATATATTATCGAGTTTTGAGTTAGTCACAGCGAAAACAAATAGAAAATCAACAAAGCCGCAAACTAGTAGAGATCTCTATCACTGTTTTGAGCAGGAAAGGACTCAAAGGGAGTTTAAACTTTGTGTGAGCGTTCTTCCTTATTTGTACTATCGAAACAAGCATTCAATCACAAACTAGAAAAACCATCAACAATCATGTTTTTGTCACAGCGTTACCGCTATCTGCCTCCAGATGCGAGTTTTTGGGGAAAAAAATAGAGCACTAGAATCGTCGTGGAAAGCTGGCTATAGTCCACTACTTTTTAAAATGAAATTGTGAATTAAGTTTACTAAAACTTTTTAAAAAACGTCTTTTGGTAACGCCATGACAGGCAAATTATCAAGTATTGTTTTGCCTATACCTCAGCGAGAAAGAAGCGAAAAGACTTCATTCTAGCGTCAAAAGAAAGGCCGTACTTGATAGTCTAGATACCATTGCTTATCCCTTTTCTGGAGCTAAACAGTGAATCGCACTGTCAATTTGAAAACAAGAGCACAAAAGATGTGACGAACAGGATCGTTCGTTCAAGTTACTGCGCACCGTGTAACGACTCATAGAACTCACTTGAAAAAAAAAGAAAATATATTTTCTGACACTTTCGACTATGCTCTACAACCTGGCATAAACGGTTTTGTTTACTTTTGAAAAAAATACTTAATCAGCGAAGTGTCGCGTTAGGTGGACAAACCGTAAGACGCACTCGTGGCATTTTCCTTGTAGTAAACCGGCAATTTCGGCTTTTTTGACTTTTAAAAAAGTGTTGAAAGAATAAAATGGTGAATGAAATCCACGCTACACTGACATTTCCTCTTTCTTCACACAGCGAAAGGAAAAGGAGAATACCTAGGAAGATATACGTTGTGCATGTGCGAGAAGAAATATCTTCATTTTTACTAGATGCTAATAATATCTTATTCTATCTCGTATAAAAACGACGCTTTACTCACGCTTGTTCAAATAAGGTTTAAACTAGTCAAGTCTTTTCGATTTACCAAAGCACATGCTACGACTTTACGCAGCTATGAACCTTTCTCCAAAATAACACTTTTTCTGATAATCAAAGCGCACACATAGGACATCGAGAACTACTAGTTGAACAAGACGCGTTATTTTTCTCGACTTTCGATCGTAGGTCAACCGATCTTACCCATTGAAACTTCTAAATACTTTCAAATTAATTTAAACTACTTTGGAGATTTAAAGGAATTTGAACAAATTTAAAAGGAAAGTCGTTCAGAGTAATTTAAAAAGCCTTTTTGCGTTCAAAATTAATTCGCATCAATTTAAATTTTGAATAAATATAAAAGATTCAACTTAATGCAGATTAATTTAAAAAAAGAAAAACTGGAATTAATTTCCTCTTGACCGCATTACACAAAGTCTCATATTAAATTAAGTGGAACAAATTTCAAATTTCGATTTAGTTTAAATTAAATCGAAAACTTTAAAGTAATTTGAATTAATGCTTTTCCAAAGTGTTTTAACTCAATTTAGTAATAAATCGATTTACACTAATCTGAAGAAAAGCAATTCAAAACAATTTCAATTTAAAATTAGTCTGAATTAATTTTTTCAGGTTTATCGTAGTTAATGTCTTATCAAATTAATTTAAACGAATTTGAGACTAAGGTAGTTCAAACTACTTGATAAAGATTTCAATATTTTTTCAAAACGCTTGAGAAAAAAACCCCGTAGTATATCCCCGTAGTATATCTGATATGGTTAGAGGCTAAGTTTCGCGAAGCAGCTTTTTGCGAGGAATCCAGTGGCAGTCTCAGAAATTCTTGAAAATATTTCTAAACCGAATACATTATTTTTTTTGTACAAACGAATTTAAATTAATCTGGCCTCTTAAATGAAGATGTGAAGTAATTTTTCATATTTTTTGGTTCAGTTTGAATCAATTTGAAAGTATCCAAAAATTCCAATGGTCACGGTGTATTATAGGAAGCATATGAAAACTGGGTGCATAATATTCGCAATGTTTTACGCTGTAATTTGGAATTAATTTCCAGTTTCTAAAAAAACGTTCTGGAACTTTGTGGAGCATTTTCTGGTATTTATAAAATGCTCATCGAATTCCAACTTTTTAGAAATTCGTAACTTTCCGGTTTCTAGAAAATCGATTCGATTTTCCATAAATTGTATTTTCCGTGTAGTCAGAAAATTGCTCTGAAATTTCAAAGCATATGAAAACTTGAGCTCGATTTTGTACATACGAGTTTCATTTTCTATAAATAATTCCAAAGATTTGTGAAATTCGACGTCGCATTTCTAAAAAGTAGAAAATCGAATGAGTCACTTTATCATCTTATATTTGGGCGCCTCATATAAATGGGTGGAGTTAACCACTCACGATCTAAGATAAATAGGCAGAGAGAAAATATGAAAGCTCAGAGCTGCCATTACTACCGCTGGAAATGAATTTAGGAATGAAGTGTCATCTACGAAATTTGTTGTCCTGTATATTTATAGCGTGTATAAGCTCCTTGAATCAGTAAGATTAGAATTTTAAGTGTCTGAACTATGGAACGACGACGACGTGAATCAGAAATGGAGGAAGCTGATAGACCGGGGGTAAAGGGTTAATGAAGGTTCATTTTTTGGTAGTAGTAAACTTTTCTTGGTAAAATATGTCGAATATTTCAATGTATTTCACCTTTGTTACAATCTGAACTAGTCCGCTTTGAATAGTTCCGATTAAAATTTCATTCTGTCCTATAATAGTTCGGATCAAACTGAAGTATTTTTACGGTCCCAGTTTTTAATAAAGTTTGCAAGACGTGAGATGGAAGTTGAATGCCTAGAAAAGAACTGTAAGACTTCCTGATGATTTCTGGTAGCCAACGGTTGGATTTTTTGAGAAATGCATATCAGTTGCTTGTGGTTCTACGCATGTTTCTAATTGAAAAAACAATTGATGGTAGCAGTTAATAGAGAAGCTGTTCAACAGCGATTTTCTAAATAGTTGGAAAATCGAAATCGATTTTCTAAGAAGACGACTCAGTGATTTTTTTCTTGCTTCTTTCACATCTGTTAAAGCAGAGTTTCACCGCAACTTTCTGAAGATCGCAAAGTGATTTGTTCTTGCTAATATTCCTCATTTTTATGTCTGAATTTAGCATCTTCCAAAAGTTATATTAACTCAAAGACATGATTCATGCTTTGAGTTAATATAAATTTTGGAAGATGCTAACATGTCACATTTGATCCTAACAATTCACATTTATTTTCTTTATTTTTAAATCAAATGACAGTCGTTCAACACGTGAGCGATGGCGAATTTGGTTTTCATTAGTAAAAGATCCATATTGTCATCCATTAAGCTGAAATAATACACTCACTCAACTTCGAAGTTCAATAGCTTTTATTAATGGTGAAAAAGTATATCTTCAGCCATTTTCATGCAAGTCTCTGATTATCAGCAATCTTATTCAAATTGTTCTTCCTCTCCATCTAGAAAATCCTCAGCGAGAAAGTAGAAAATAATCCGACTTTTCGATGTTCGAAAAGTCCAGGTATAAAATCGCTAAGAGTTTTCCATACATAATTCCCCACAATGTAGAAAATCGATGCCAATTTTCTACATTATTGGAAATTCGATTTTCTATAATCTGGAAAATGCGTGAGGATTTATGTATGGACTTTTTGAAAATCGCCGAGCATTTTCTATAAATAATTACAGTGTATTACATACGGAATTGAATATTATTTGTAAAATAGCTACGAGTAATAATTACTTAAGTTCCTTTGTTGAAATGCTCATTGGGATAAAAATTAGTAAATGGTATAATAAATCTGATATGTGTATTGATACTGGTACCAATAAGAAAAAGAAAATGTTTATTGAAGTGCCTTTTGTTGAGAATAGTACAAGAATGTTTAAAAGTGACTTACAAAAATTTACTAGTCAAATTCGACCGGACTCACAATTAACAATCAGTGAAAAGTCTTCCGTATCAGTTCAAAATTTATTTAATTTTAAGAATAAAATACCAAATTGCTTACAGTCTGATGTCGTTTATAACGTTCAATGTAAGGACTGTGGTTATGGAAAAACTAAACGACAAGCATATAGACGACTCTATGAATATGGATTATCTGAAGATACCTATCGTTTTCAATCTCAGTCATTATCTAGTATGAATTCATCCTCTATGCCCGCATCAACACAGTCAGTGAAAACAGCTCGAGCAGCTAAAATAAAAGCTACCCAGAAAATGACTCAGCAAGTTAAACTAATGAATGCCTCTGATCAAAAGATTCTCAAAGAGATCGATGATTATTCAGATACGAACATTAAAGATGGGAAATCTGCTCTACAAAAACATGTTGAAGATACCTCCCACACTATTGATTGGGAGAATTGGTGTATAATGGACAGGGACAAGGTTGAATATCAATTGTCAGTCAAAGAGTCTCTCTTTATAGCATCATTCAATCCTGACTTAAATCGTATTTTAGTTAGATCTGTACCTTTAACTGTGTTTCCCAACGGCCTTTCTCACAGACGGAACAAAAGGAATATTGATTCAGGCGGATAGAGAAAAGTTATAAAGAGCAAGACAAAACGACTGATAACATGATTACTGACTGACTGTCTACCCACAGTAACACACAGTATATAAAGCCAAAATTCTTCTTCCTTTTCACGTTGCTTCATATGTAAAGTAAAGTAATACTCTATAATATTCTTTGAAAATGACTCTGTGAAGAGTCGAAACGTCAGATCTTTTTTAATAAAATAAATTTCAGTTTAATCTATTGCTGCTGTTAATTTAAAAAAAGAGTATTCTAATCAGATTATTGGTTCTTAATCGTTTAAGTGATAGTAAACAAATTCGTTCAAAGATATCGACATGTATTTTTCCAATTTTTTGTGTCTTTTCTCATTCTTATGGACATTCTTCGAACTATCATGCAGATCGTTTTAATGAAATCGTGCTGAATTTACGTATATTTATTCTCTAGCCTGATTATTTAATTATCTAATTTTTGTGCTAGAAATTCTGTTGTCTCTTCTTGTCCAAATAGTTCTTTAACTTGGACGACGTCCATTCTAGACAAAGTAACAAAGAAACCGAATAATTTTTCCGTATGCCATTTCTGGCACTTCTTTTTCCAAAGTATTTTCACATCTGTTTAACGAGAAATTGATTTCTCACTTTTAGTCTTAATACCGTTAAATTTGATTATTCCAAACACAACTGAAAATGAGCTTTTTCTTCTATCCATGGTTCTCCTGGATGATTTCATGCAGTCACTTTTTACAAGACTGAGAGCCAACAAGACTCCACTATGCTAGGTTTGTAACCCGTGTCGAGTTATGTGTGAATCCACCTTTGTCTCCGACATAGGTCATTTCATAATCCATGGCCGGCTCATCAGTTACAAGGGTTGAAAATTGGCCATTTGTGAAGAACTTCTCTATTCTCTACTTCTCTATTTCAAACAGAACGGAAAATATACCCTTTGAATAAGTTTTGTGATTGAGTATGCAGTCCAAACAGAAGTTCCTTTCAGTGCGACAAATCGAAAAATATTCTTTCTCTTGATTCAAAATATATAATTATTTCTTTTCAAACAATATCGCAGAAATAAAAGACCATGGTCCTCTATACCCGCTTGCAAGTCACAAGTCCTAAGCTGGCCTTCTTACAGGGGACGGTCTTCTGTTACGGGTGGAGGTTTATCTCACATGCTCTTTCCGATAGTTACCCTCCGAAGTGTTACGAAGCTATCAGAGAACTGCAATGAGCAGTCGAAAATGGGCAAAAATGGCCAATTTTCAACCCTTGTAACTGATGAGCCGGCCATGGATTATGAAATGACCTATGTCGGAGACAAAGGTGGATTCACACATAACTCG
>CAJNOQ010005710.1:0-14796 GCA_905250885.1 Didymodactylos carnosus | reverse complement strand
CGAAACCATCATATCGTTAAATACGCAACAGTAATTGAATATTTTGAATGAAAACCAATTACCAATTAGATGCTGATTAGAAAGCGTGCAGAGTTGGAACCGGTCCGGCAGCACTGGACCGGTACCCGACAAGACCGGTTGAAAAAGTCAATCGGGCCGGTAGAGACCTGTATTTCACCGGTTGAAACTTTTGAAACATCTTCTCTTTTTGCGCTGTTTTTCGTCAAAAAAACTGAAATTTCGCTTTTTTTTCAGTCAGAATAAATAAGACGATGCTCAAGACAGATATTATTTCCATCACTTGTTTTAAGGTAAAATATTATAGACTCGTTATTGTGAAGGTTCTCTCACATGTGCTCGCAAACTACTTCATTTGTGGGGAAATTCTGTCTGAAAATGGATTTTCAAAAACTTCGCCAGGTTTTCGCCGGTTTGGTTATAATTCCAACCGGCCCGTTTACCGACCGGACCGGTCCGGTTACACTTTCAGACCAATCTGACCGGACCGGTTTATCTTTTCTCAGCCGGTTCCAGCTCTGAAAGCGTGTCAACGACTCATATATCAATTATAAA
This sequence comes from Didymodactylos carnosus, assembly GCA_905250885.1. Classification (NCBI taxonomy): domain Eukaryota; kingdom Metazoa; phylum Rotifera; class Eurotatoria; order Philodinida; family Philodinidae; genus Didymodactylos; species Didymodactylos carnosus. The sequence continues at coordinate 14,223 of CAJNOQ010005710.1, read as the reverse complement.
AAATGGCGAAATGTACCTGCTTCACATACATAGACGTTTTTATATTAGAATAAACTGATAAACACAAAAGTATGGGAACGGATGGCCCGGAATTACCGTTACATTCAGTATTTTCTCAATATCTCGGTCAAGCTTGATCACCAAGTCTCAATCTTTTTTTTCGAAACTTTCCTCATTCAATTCTCTACACAAAACATATTGAGCATTTCTTTATATACTATAAGAGTAAAGAATATAGAGGAAATACGAGAAAGCTTCAATGTCGATTACTTTCAAACCCAAAAAATTGGTTTTTTAATTTAATTTATGTTTTGCGACAGAAATAAAAAGAAAATGGCCATTTTGCAGTTCACGAAAAGCACTATTAACTGACTATATTTACGACTCTTCACAGGCTCAAGCGGTCGCAGCAGGAGATTTTTCTTTTAGCGATTTTGCCCGAAATCATCACTTTCTACTTGCAGTTTTGAGGCATTTAGGAAAATTTGTATGATTTGGTTAAAATCACACATTATGACGTCGGATCTGGTTTATCTTAAAGCAAAAGAATTCTTCTGTTACATCCGAACAGAGAAAGTCGAACAGTGCCGTTTCGTTTCCTGTGCCAAGGCGCGGAAATCAAATTTTTCCGTTGTTTTTTACTTTTAGTAAAATCTTCGTTCGTGTCAGAAAAACGGCTTCTAGCAAACTTATGATACAAGGAAAGAAAGGTGACATTTTGGGGCATCAGAAAATACATTTCGATTCCACTTTGATGCGCACTGTGTTCAAAATAAAATTTTTTTGTTGCATCTTGGGTCTGAAAGTAATTGACATTGAAGCTTTCTCGTATTTTCTCTATAGTTTTGTATTCTTCTAGAAAATCTTCTTCAGGAAACTTATCAGGAACCGTTATCTGAACATGGTAAAATTTTATTTTAGGTATGCTACGACGGACTGAAGTATCTAACAATTGGATGAAGACCTAGCATTAGATCGATAATAGTTGCAATATCATCGAAACAAAATCGGTAATATGTAGTTTATACTGCTTATCTTTCATTGTATAATAGTGATGATCATATCAAAACAAATATTAATAAATGGTCAAAACAGTATTCATGCCTTATGGATATTCAAATATTGACAATTAGTTATATTCCAATCTCCGGTTACGTCTTGGTTATGACAGACCATATTCATTTCATGATTCCAAAATTCGCATGTTAAAACCATCTCATAGTTAAAATCACAGATAATGCCAAAATATAAGTGATTAATTAATAAGTGACTATAACTCAGCAAACCGACACCTTCTAAACTACTTGCGTTAAAAAAAGTGTCTATATTTATTATTTTATATTTATTTTAATCTATATTCACTAAAGTTTTGATTCGACAAAATGTTCATTGAAATTATATTTTGATTGATATCATCATCTATTATACCCTAGAAATTTGATCATCAAAACAAAATAATGCCACATTTAACTCGAATATGTAATACTAGTTTGGTAACTTTGATTCACTGAACTAATTCAAATTGCGAATGAAAATACTTGTATAGTTTCAATCATATTAATCATCCAGTCAATAACTCGTTGCCCTCTTACTTCGAAAGCATATTGTTAAAAGAACAGAAGAGGGCGCTGCAGCAGAAGACAAGAACAGCCATCTACTGGAGACATCGACAGGCGTCGAACGTGGTGCCTCTATCTATCACGTGACACGATTATCCTCCGTCAAGAATCATGTGTATAATTTACGGGAAAATCTGGGCTTAGAATTAAAATCTGAACAAAATCAGTCGCATAGCTGCATACATAATATATTAAAACCGGTACCTACACATGGTTTTTAAAGCATGAATGCGCTTCACCATGTCAACAGCCTACAGGTCTTGCGTAAACATATGCCGACATTTGCTTTTACATGTATGAACATATGTCGTCCGACAACGGCTTTGTTTCTGTAATGTTCTAGATTGTCTTTAGCCTGTTTGCCGCCCATATATCCTATGCTCTTATGTGACGACGCAATTCAATTGTTCATTTACAGGTAAGTGTTTATAAAAATTTTAAAAGGTTATCTATCATTACTGAATTGCTAATCCGTGTAGTGTTGGGTAATTTCCATAATTATTTTCATCTAAACCGCTTTCCACTTATTTGAGTTGCTTCGAAACTTTACTCTATAGCAAACCCTATTGGTGGCTTGATATTAATAAAACCGATTGGGTAATTTTCCAACGGTGTTCATGTTGATTTCCGATATTCTTTTGAAACCTTCTCTCCGAAATGGAAGGATCATTCTGAGAACGTCTCTTTAGAGATGACTAATCTATCAGGTTTTTACTGTTTGTCGTCATGAAATTTCCTGTGGTTATGACATAAGTTACCTAGATACGCAAGATGTCAGAGTGTAAGTAGTTTGTTTTCTACGGCTTCCTCACAAGAATTGTTAAATCTTTCACTTGCTATGCGATCGACTCCCACAATTTTTCTGTCACATTTTCATACAAGCTTAAATTAACATTTTTCTGACCAGTAAATTATAGTAAATAAACTGCCGGAACTATTGATTAGGATTGTAAATATGTTTTCTTGTTTTCTTCAAACTGCTTCAGCTTAAGAACGTTCATTTCAGATCAAAGTTATTAAAGGACATCGTTGTTTACAAATCTCAATAGTATCTCGATCTCAATCTCTGACGTAAACAAAATGTCTGGCGAACCAGCAAAAACCGACGAATATATCAAACTAAAAGTGGTTGGCCAAGATAATAGTAAGTCAGTATTTTTGTTTCTAAGACTTTTGATGAAAAGTTCCTTCTCTTGTTTGTAGGTGAAGTTCATTTCAAAGTAAAAATGACAACATCAATGGGAAAATTGAAAAAAAGCTATGCTGAAAGACAAGGTAAGATGAGATGTCTGACTGAATAATACTGATGTTATCATTTATCGTTTGTTTAGGTGTTTCCGTACAAACATTAAGATTTTTATTTGATGGAAAACGAATAAATGATGATGAAACACCAAAATTATTAGACATGGAAGACAATGATGTCATTGATGTTTACCAGGTTGGTTGTGAATAATCGGCATAAAAATACTTGTATTTTATTTGTGTGTTTATTTACAGGAACAAGTTGGCGGTTATATGTAACTATGGTCATTAGTCAAATGTTTGACGTATGGTTTTATTTTCAAACTTTTGTTTATTGAAAATATTTTTTTCACGTACATCAGATCGTATGTGATCGTGAACAACTGAATTATATTGTTTTATGTTTTCTTTACTATATTTCTGTACATAGAAAGTGTATTACTTGCTTCAAATAGGGAATAAATATGTTTTTTCGTCTTTATACTTTTGTTCTTTTTGTCAATTGTTGTAGTAAACAAAGAAAAAAAACATAAGTTCATTTAGACAAAAAACCGTTCTCTAAACATATCATCATTAAATGAACTATAGTATCGGTTTATTTTGACTGTTAATTCTAATATTTTTATCGACAGTACATGTTATTAATTAATTTTGTTTAGAAAAGAAAACCGTTACAGCTGAGACTACAGTAATCAACGGTCTATCCTTACCATTCCTGCTTCTTTTTCTACTCGTTTAAATGAGTTTGCGTTTCAATACTTGTCGTCATTAATATTGTTTTTCTATTTTCGAAATTTTATATTATCGTGTGTTTTTCTTTATATACGTTACGCTGTAAAATCTCTAAATGTTGTCGACTATGCCCACCTAAACTTTGTTATATAGACTTTTTTGTTTTGTTGAACTTTTCTCTTGTTTTTTTCCTATTGTATGGAAGTGATCACCAAAAATAGAGAAATCGATTAAAAAAATTTGTTCTGCACGTGCTATATAAAAGAATTTCTGACAATTTCAATGTTAAAGATAAAAGAGGAAATATTAGAGTGACACAATTTTACTGGCCAAATTTTCTAGATCTGAATATACAAGTAACTCAGTTGGTATTTATAACAAATATCTGACAATGTAGCTGTTGATTATCATAGATGAATAGATATTCGAAAATCAGCAGTTAATAACAAACATAATCCATACATGTTGAAACTCAGATAGATTATATAAATCATGCTGATCGTGTACAATTTTTAGGGAGCAGCAATTTAATAAACAGGTCACAATGAAAAATCCTGTCAAAGAAGATCTAATTTTCATCCCTTTTTGGTTATGAAATAAGACTGAATAAATCTGAAGATCATGTCAAGTTTGAGAATTTGCTAGTGTTATAGAAGAAGTTTTTATTTTACTTGTTCATGGATGTTTGTTATGTTGTTGTCGAATTTTCTATATATGACTGACTTTTAGATTTGCTCTTTTAATATATGTTGTTGATATGGATAATCCATTTACCATTGCGGAAGAAGATAATAATGTTAGGCGTACTGCTCAATTAAACACGCCAAGTTCCAGTCCAAATCAGTAAATAACTCATTTACAATTATTGTTTATTTCATTTTGTAATCAGAAAGTATATTTGTGTTTTTCAGCTTTTCTTCATTGTTTTGTTCCACAGAAACTCGTACGCCATTGTTAAGAAAACGATCACATCAGTCGTTGAAAAATAGTTTTGATCTCAAAATTGAACATGTAGCTAAAAAATATAAAGTAAACAGTGATACAGCAAAACTTATGCTAAAGGTTTGTGAACGTGGTACAGTATTCTTGAAATATTCAAGTGTTCAGAACAAGTTGTTATATTATGTTTAGGATCTATTAGTGGAGCCAGCAGTCAAAGAATTTCTAAAATCACAAATTACAGAACAAGAACAATCAACATTAACACAGTCAAAATTCATCGATTCAAATTCAAATATCAATAGCGATGATGTAATGTGTAAAACATCAATAGTAAGATTTGTTTTAGAACGAAGGGAGATGTTTTTGTTGGCGGTGATCTGTTACGGTTTTGAAACAAGTTAAATTTGTCTGATTCTGACACAAATCTCCAACTCGTTCTACTATGAAGTTTGCAGTTTTAGATTTAGAATTTTGGAGAACTCTGAAATATGCATGATTATTAATCATTTAACATTTAGATTCGGAACGGTACTACAACAAATTATGTATGTGATTTGGTTACTGACGAAAGTATGACTCTTAGCAACACACTTTTTCCGAGTGAACAATTAGTAGGTGGTAATCGTACACGTGCAAAAACACCGTTGAAACAACAACAATCATTGTCCGAACAATTGCCAACAATTGATGAATATGACCCATTATGGATTGAATTTGTCAATTCGACAGTGTCGTTCAACAAATTATTTGAAGAAGAAGATGACGAAGAATTTACATTGGCAGAAGATGATGAAATTAATGATGAAGATGAGCAACGACTTCGCGTTTCAAGTGTGTAAAGTTATTTTGATATAGAATTTTGTTTTAACTTTTACTGCCCTTTCAATTATCATCAGAAACGATCAGATCGTTGGTTTATTCATAACAAAGGTTTTTTGTGTATTTTTAGGGAGAGAATTGGCTCTTTTATTGAAAGAAAGTGTCACATCACCATTTGAGCAAAACAGCAGCAAGTTCGTAAACGCATTATCGCAGGATAAATAGATATTTGTAGATGATTGTTTCTATCTATGATTTTATAGCACAATAGAACAATCCACCTCAAATCCATCGGTATGCGATAAAACTATTGAACAATTTTCAACAGCAGCATTATTAGAAAACAACAAAGAATATGATTTATTATGGACGGAATTTGTTGCATCGTTAAACACTTCTGATCGATCAACCATTGTCAATGATGCTATACAACAGCAACAATCATCACCATCGTTATTTACCGAAGATGATGATGAGGAATTTACATTAGCTGCTACTGCTACAGAGGACGAAGAAGAAATTGAAGAAGAGAATAAAAGAGAAAACGTTTCAAGTAAGAAAATTTCGTTTATAGTCATTGATTGGTGAGTTTTCATAGAATATCAATGATTGAGAGAAATAAGTTAAACATTGACTTATAAGTTGCTCAGAGCTGTTCTTAGCGAATTGTTTTAATGCAAAATAAATCAGCATAGACGGTTAGAAGTTTCTCTGCATCATTTAAAACTCTTGCAAATTTTAGAATAGTTAGTTTTCTATTGTTAAACAATGTGAGTTACATTATTGAGTACAATCAAAAGCAATGAGACGTATAACAAGGCTTGTGGATCATTTGTTTTTGTTTGTATTTAGAACGAGAATTGGCTTTATTATTAAAAGAAAGTGATTTGGCAACATCTGAATTAGAAACTAAGTCAATTGATCAAAGGTGTGCTGCAATACTTTTAAATTATGACAAACAATTTGTTTTGTTCTTCACTTTAGGATTGATCAGCATGTAAAATTACCGTTAGAAAGTCCATCTGAAGTGGATTCACCATCTTCAAGTAGTGCAAATGATCCCATTAAATTCGAAGTGACCAAAGAGCAACGTTCAGTTATACAATACCAGTTGACAGCTGTATGCAGCATTCATTACTTCTTTGCTTTTACTCTTCATTCGAAATCTTTTTTTTTAATAGTACGTTCAATTTTTAACACAATACATTTTATTGGCGCATGAAAATCCAACTGATTTTTACACACAAGAACAATCAGCACGTCAGTTATTAGTAAGTTACTTTTGACTGATTCTTTTCTTGTACTCTTAGTCATACTCTATCCATTTCTTTTCTGCAGTATGATTTAGATCATTTTCGTGATCTCATGTCTCAACAACAGCAGCAATGTCAATCAATATTAAATGTAAAAAATATGAATTCATCTATTCAACTCGTTAGAGCAATTAACAATGAAAATACTATCACAAGTATAATTTATTCTATTTTGATAATATATTTAAAAAAAGCAAAAGTTTACTTTAGAACCTACTTTGAATGATTTACCATATCATTTAATGAATACATTTTTAACAAAATCGACATTTGTACATTATTCTTTATTTCCATCATGTCTGTTTACGAATACTCACAGAAGCAAAAACTTTACGTACGGAGAAGATTGGTACGTAAAAATTGTCATAGACATAGATAAAATGGTTTTACGATGTTAGTAAAGTTTTATTGCTGTTCTTAAAATATATGAACAAATGTTCATAATCTGATTTTGATTAACTTTTCTCTCTTTTTAATTTAGTTTGATGGCACTTGGTATTGAACAATACCGTGATTTACGTGGACTGAAGCAAGCCGATGTTATTGGATCTATATATTTAGTTGGACGTGAACAAAAAGAAATATTTGATCGAATTAAAAATTTACGTAATACATCTTTAACACGGCGAAAATTAAATCCTATTAAAGTACATATCATTTGGTTTCATTTCAATAAAAAATTTATTCACGTTTTCATTTTTATTCAGAGTGCGAGTGATTATGGTAGTGTGCCAGATGTATGCTTATTTCCATGGCACCGGGTTCCAAATGATGATGATAGCACACAGTCGACTAAAAATTCTACTTCACAATTTCCATTATGGTTAAAGGTACGATGAAAATATTCCTTTTTTATAACTGGCTGTAAAGGTAACTGTTCAGGCATTTTGAAATCATAATAATACCGTGCACAACTATATTAAATCAAAAAAACTGAGGATACACAAGGTCTTCATTTCTATTTTTGTTTTCACTAAATTTTTTCTTTATTTATCACTTCTCTTCTAGCCACATCTGAAAACAAAATCAAAAAAATCCTATCATAATAATAATATTAATAATAATAAGTCAACATCTAATGATGGTGAACAATCAACTGTTTATGTTGTTATTGGTGCACCACCTTCGTCCACAGAGCAAGCATCATCATCGAACATTTTACAACAAATAAAAATGTTACATGTGTTAAATTCATATCCAAAATTACAACCGAAGTTTCCCTAAAATATCCACACACTATTTTATTACCGAATTTTTTTTCATGTTTTGTTTTCATTTTCATTTTTTATATATATGTACATTGACCAGATATTTTTTTAAGTCAGATATTTATTTTTTTCTGACTTATTCTTGGAGAAAAACAAATGAAAAACGTTTAAATGCATGCTCTTTTGTCACAGATTATTTTGCAATACAATAAAAGAGTGCGATGTTGGTTACTTATCTCTCATTCATCGAATGTTTTGTTTGGAAACAATATTAACTACTAGCGTGTGCATCAAAAACAAAAGTTTTCTTGTGTTGTTTATTTATTATGAAAAATATCGTTTATAGAAACCTTCGATTCATCTAAAAGAAACTCTTATAATCTCCGACCTCGATCAATTATGTATTAGACGAAAGAGAAAAGTCTCAGCTACTTTAAAGAAAAGAATTTTTAAAAATCTATATTGTTGAATTTACAAAAAGAAATTTTTTCGCCTCGTAAACTTAAATACGGTGAACGATTAAGTGCATTATTCGGAAGGACGTGAAAAACTGCGTCTGATACTTTCATTTAACGAAACTATCGACTTTGGTTTTCTCGCTTTAAGCAATTTTCTGAAATCTGCTGCTTCAACCCGTTTTTTTAAGTTCACTACGAATCCATAGTTGGAAGCCGTGAACATTAGACTATACAGTGTATTTCGCTTTTTCAACGATAGACAAGAAACGGTACATATACTGGGGTAATAGTCGATTTCAACAAATCCATGTTTCATGAAAATATATTAATGACAACAAGAACAATTTTCAATTTTGAATGCTTTCTTCGGGTTTTTATCTTCACCAATTGACTCTACCAGCCTCATATCTGTACCTTTGTTCTCACGTTTATAATCGAACAGCGAATTGATTCTGATCTAACGTCAACATGCGAACTCATACACTTTCTGAAGTAACATCAATTGTACTGCGGAAAAGTAACGTATGAAACACAACTTAGTTCTTTAACTTCGTCATTGTTTCTTTACTCAGATCTATTCGCTCCAATAGAAAATCGCTTGTGTCATTTTCAGATATTCTCTAATACAAACACCTACTAGTCAAGTTTGAACTACGGAACAAGTTGTTAAACAGATTTGAGTAATGGATAGATCAGCTGGAGTTGTCAGGTGAAGAGAGTTTTATATGTTCAACCACGGAGTTTGAACCAATTATGAGAGCCATATATATCGTCCTAAAAAGCACTGCAAAGACCTTTGGATGCATTCTAAAAACAATTATTATATCGATTAGATTGAAAGACAGTCTATTACGATATTTTGAACCTCAACAATGAGGATTCATTGAACTTTCATCGCAACTTCTTTCACCATCTATTTTATCTCAAATTGTAATTATATTAAGAAAAGTATCGTATTTTCAGTCCTGTACTTTGAGTGGTGTTGCACATGTGTGCTGAGAACTGTTAAAAAATAACAACATTCTTATTCAAATCAGTCTTATTTTAGTCTTCCACCCCCAATACCGATCGTTAAACTGAATTTTAAACAGTTGACTGAAAGTGATTCAAGTCTTAGTAATGATGCTTGTTATTTGTTCAAACTAAGTGGGATAATTCGATCACAGCAAAATATTAGTGTTGAATACTTTTTAGCAGCCATTGTGAATTACCATAATCCATAATATAAAGTCGACACCCCTGTTCGTCCCATCATCGGGTGCATAAAATCATATAATTATGGATTAGAGAAATTTTTGTTTAACATTGTGGTCCCACTACGAAACAGTAAATTTTCTTTAAAAAAACGGACAATTTCTTGGCATTCCTGCAATTCCTGCATTCCTTCTGTTCTCCTTTTTTCTCTAATTAGATTATTTTTCCCCTTAAAAAGCATAATCAAAGCAGTGTCACGTGATCTTATTTGTTATTATATCGCCTCTTAATCGTTTCAACTCAAAATCTTTTTTTGACGTCTATACACATGTCTAATGAACACTTCTAGAAAACAAGGCTCTAGATTTTAGAGTAGACTTTAGTTCTGCGGTTTATGGGTAATTTCCTAATTAATAATTGTACGATAAATGCAGCGTTTCTAATTGACAACATATTTATTATAAATTTTTGCGAATTTACGATTTTATGATCATTTTCAAATCGAAAATTCGTAAAATTTATTATATGTTGTAAATTAGAAACGCTGCATTAATTGTACAATTTTTACCTTAATTTTTATTTTTGTGTCAGAAAACATTAGTTTTTTTATGTAAAATTTGGACGAAACAAGTAAACAATTGAAAATTAGAAACCACTTTTGGAGAACGGATCTTCGTCTCAAGCCGGAGAAACGTGACTGTTAAACTTTCTGAGAGTTTATGGATTTTAACAGCTGCGACATGACCTCCCTTCTTGAAAGAATCGTACAAATTCGTGTAAATTGAGAAAAACAAATTTTTTTAAAACCATTGATTTTCACCGGGTTAAAAAAATTATCGAACTAGCTAGTTTTTATCGGTTTAGAAAGTCTTTTAAACCGGCCAAACCGGACCAGTTTGAAAATTCTCAACCGGTTGCAACTCTGAAGTTTTTAAGGAGGAGGCCGAACTTATAGAGGAGAACAGGCATCATTTGAAACAATTTTAGCTCAAGCGATGTTTTTTGCGTGGTACTCCTCCAGACAGGTTTTGAGCCGATGGAAGCTCCAGGCATCCCTCCCTTATGCAGCTACGTCTTTTTTTCCCGAACCTTCCAATTATCCTACGTATGAGCCGCGGCCTCGCTCGAATGAATATATTTCACAGAAAAGGACGGACGAACAAAAAAAGGTGAGAGGAAGTCGAAGCTAGGACGATGAAACTGAAACACGACGATATGCTAGAATGAATGAAATGTCGATTACGCACGAAATATATACTGGGAGCGAGAGAAGGTTCGAAAAAGAAAGGAAAAACACAGGTCTGTTCATATAAACGAGGTGAAGAAAGAGAGAGAGAGAGAGTGAAGAAACGAATTGCATTATGTACGGAACGAAAGAAGTTCACGAAGTCAAAGAAGATCGAGGAACGATCATACGGTCGATACGTGACAGAGTGAGCTGTAACACCGCGAGACAAAGTGTTATAAGAGACAAAGATGAACTACTATAAGACTCCTGGGAGTTATGTGAAACTCTCGGACTTTCAATTAGACTCCCAGGATTTCTGTGAGATTCTTAAGACTCAACCGTTATGAGGCTCTCGAGGGCTCCTGTTAGACGCCAGAGATTTCTAGAGGGCTCCTGTGATACTTCAGGAGGCTCCCATGAGCAGACACGTAGCAAGGAAATATCTAAAGAGGTTGTCAAGCTATTTTTTCAGCATAGATGACGGAGTTCGAATCTTTTTTTGGATACACTCAGACTTGTCAAAATCTGTTTTTTAGACAATAAGTTCTGATATCACATTATTATTCTAGTTATGTTTTTACTGTCTTTAGATATAGCCAAGCTTTACTTTAGAATACTCGCCTCACCATAGTCGCATAACTTTAGTTCCAGAGCAAGCGGCATAAGCTACATGTTTTTGATCAAAATAAAACGTTTTTAAATCATATCGAATGATCTTTTTGTCAGCACTCAAAACTCAAAAAGAAAAACTATCAAAGTAATTTCTTCAGATGTGACTGACAATAATTTTGACCAAGCGTAATATAATATCATTTTTAGTCCTCATTTCTTTGCTTTCGTTCCGATCATGAACTATGCGTTGACAACATAGCATAAGAGATAACATCTTTTTGACATACATTCGCTAGAAAAAACTTTCCTTAAGCGAAAAATCGAAAAGGACATCCGTAAGAACGCGATGCGAAAAAACGCTATTAGAAGGATATGTTTTTTCTATTATCATCGGATATTTAATCGATAGAAGCACGAAAAAAGTGGAGAGTGCAAGTCATTGGACGACATTACACATCAAAGTTTATTGTAGTAGCGAAACATTTGTTGTTCATATCGTCATGTGCAAAATCAACGAGTACGTGGTAATATGCGCAACGCATTATGGTTATGTAACTCTCCTACCTGAAACAGCTAAATGATCAATAGTATGATGTGATCAAAGAGAAATGAGTCTGTCCTCACTATTACTCAATACTCTTCTCATGCGTGTTGGTCATAGACACGATACAAAACAGATACATGTGTACCGGTGCAAAACAGATACTCACGTATCTGTCTGCATTTACATTTGTTGGTAATAGATGCAAAAAATGAAATGTCAAATTCGTTCAAACTAATCGGCGAGATCAGAGTGCTGGTTTGGCACACTTATGATGATATTGAGTAGTTTATTGAGTAGGTAACATAAGATCGATCGTACAAAACCCGACAGAATACTACCATCGATTCACGAATGGCTGAAATTAGAAGCAATTAAGGGCGTCCCCCTTTAACCCCTTTCTGGCTTGCTGAAGTTGATTTTTATCGAATATGAGTTTGACACATCCCAAAGTAGAGTCAAGTACCTTCTTCAAAATGCGAGTCATCCCGCTTCTCCTTGATGTTTTTCTGAAAAGTTATAAAAGACTTTTTCATAAATCTGCAAAAGCTTCATTATTTGAATACCTCACACATTATTCTGATTTATCGCTGACAGTACCTGGCGTATTGGGACTACGAGATGAGCTTTCTCACAGCATTCTGACAGTCTGGAGTTGCGGTTTCTTTTAGTCTTGGTTTTTAGGTAAAATCTAGTTTTCTCAGCGCAGAAGGCTTTCTTTTCTTCTTTTGCAAAGTTTTAACCGTCTGCAGTAAGGTTAAACCCTAGACATCAATTCTTATATAAGATTGTTTAAGATTTCCCATCGACAGTCGTAAGTGTTTTATAAGAATGTCATAAGATTTCCATATGAGGTTCGTAAGAAATTTATAAGAAGTATCAAAAATTCTTATGAAGTTTTCTAGCCGATAGAAGCAATTTAATCATAACAGAAATCAGTAAAACCAACTCATAAGCTGCCTTTCAGTAAAGAAGAATAACATAAGAATATTTGGTACTTCTTATGAATTTCTTATAGACCTCTTATGAAAATCTTATGAGATTCTTATAAGGCACTTACAACTGTCGATGGAAAATCTTAAACAATCTAATATAAGAAACTGATAAGATTCCGATAAGAAAAAGAAATATCTGTTCTCCAATAAGAGTCTTATCAGTTTTATCAAAAAACTTTTGTCTAGGGAATCAGGCTAAGGAGAATTAGGTAAAGATAGAATAGATAAGGAGAATTAGGGTTATAGCGGGTAAAATGAAAAGTCACTGTTCGTTCGAACTTCTGTGTTGTGAAGTGTGAGCGCGAATACAGTAGGCGGCCAGTCCAGGAGTTTCCTAATAATCGTACTCTCTAACTCGAATTTTTTAGAGCAGTCGCTGACACACTCATGCCACTACATCTTGTAATGTTACATACTTCAGTCGTCGTTGCATGCCTAAAATAAAATTTTCCACAAGTGCTATCTTAGCATTTGTCTTATGTTCAGGTAACGGGTGGCCTATAATAAATGTCCCATTCAGTATTTTCTCGACATCTCGGTCAACGTTGATCACCACGTCTCAATCTTTTTTAAAAGTAAAAAACAAAGGGAAAATTCGAGTTGTTTGCCTTAGCATAGAAAAAGAAATAGGGCAATTCGACCTTCTCTGTTCGAATGTAACAGAAGAATTCTTTTGCTTTAAGATAAACCAGATTCGACGTCATAATGTATGGTTTTGACCAAACCATACAAATTTTCCTACATGTCTCAAAACTGTAAGTAGAGATTTCAAGCAAAATCTTTAAAAGAAAAAGCTCCTCCTGCGACCGTTTAAGCCTATTAAGAGTCTTAAATATAGCCAGTTGATAGAGCTTTTCGAGCACCACAAACTGGCCATTTTTTCTTTATTTCTGTCGCAAAATATAAGGATCTGAAATTGAAAAACCTGTTTTTTGGGTTTGAAAGTAATCGACATTGAAGCTTTCTCCTATTTCCTCTATAGTTTTTATTCTTATAGTATATAAGGAAATGCTCAATATGTTTTGTGTAAAGAATTGAATGAGGAAACTTTTGAAAAAAGATCGAAACTTGTGCGATCAATCTTGACCGAGATATTGAGAAGATACTGAATGTAACATTAATTTTGGGCCATACGTTTGTTTTTATCAGTTTATTCTAATATAAAAACGTCTATGTATGTGGAACAGGTACATTTCACTATTTTTTATAATTGATATACGATTCGTTAGCACGCTTTCTTATCAGCATCTAATTGGTAATTGATTTTCATTCAAAATATTTAATTACTGTTGCGTATTTAAGGGTATGATAGTTTGA
>CAJNOQ010005709.1:0-14797 GCA_905250885.1 Didymodactylos carnosus | reverse complement strand
GCTTTCTTTTGCGTTCAGAAGAGATAATATACTGAATGTCGTTTTCTCATTGTCAGACATTTTATGACAGCTGCTGTATCCCTGAGAGAGTAGTAGGAGAAGCTTTTAATACCGATACTTGTAAAACTCGGGCTGTTCTTTTATGCGACACGTGAAACAGTTGTATAAGCTCTGTCGATTCAGAAAAAAGCAAGGTCAACGTTGGTTCATTAGACGGAAGGATGAAATCTGACATCACTAAAAAGACATGTAGAATATGACTTTTGCACGGGAGGATTGGGGGCTTTTATGTAATTTTCTATGCCCCACACGAAAAGAGTACCGACATTTTGTGGCTTTTATATCTTTATAAATTGGGTGGAACTGAATGGAAACACCGAATGTTTTAACGATTCAAAACGGACAATTTCATTGTTAAGAAAAATAATTATTTTCACGATACTAAAAATGACCACGTATGGATGCAAGAGTGAAAGAAAGAAGTACATCTTCTAAAAAAGCTTTAATACCATCAGTTGTCTTCATAGCGACAGTATAAAATTGACTTCAATTAAAGTTCTATTTCAGTAATAAGTTTAAGTCCACTTTAAAAAAACGGCACTAGTGGCGCTATGCGGTGATATTCTACCTCGGCCTACACTAGAAAAACTTTAAGGATACTCTCTCTTCTTTTTCACTTTGTTGGTGAAGGATAGAACCCAAGTTTCTATGAAGATAGAATATCAAAAGAGAAAATCGATGCATTTTTGGTTATATTTTTTTGACAAAGCTTTGGATATGATTTTCTCTTTTTGTTTGATCGCATGCGATTTCGGTTGGTTCATAATGCTCAACTAGTCTAGTTGAGCACTTCCATGGAGCATTAGATACGTCACTTTTTCGAGAACATCTGTGGCGATGCCTCTATTTCCACGAAAAACTGTTGTTGCGTTTTGGCAGATGTTTGCTTGCGAAGAGCACTTTTGCTCTATTAAACTATATGTAAGAGAAAATTTTGAAGGCACTAGAAACAACAGAAAAATCAACAAAACGATAACAATTGAGCCTTCTTAATCGTCTGAACAAAATATTAAAAATGTTGGCTATGAAAAAAATTAAAATGGAAAATCTTTTAAAAAAGGGAGGGAATATGCCCTGAGTTAGTAATTTTAGTATCAAACACCTTCCTTTCGAAGACTGGTTCATTGATACTAGTGGGAATACCTATACAGATATGTTCATACTCATCATGGTCGGATATCCAGGTATGTTAAAGGGTGTGTGGAGGTATGATTAACGAATATCTGCGGTCAAGAGAAGCTAAAATGCAAATGAGGCCGACGCTTTATACAAATGGACGTTGATGCCATCAGCATCATTCACAATTTAGTGCGCAAATACGCTTAGATAAAAAGTCTTTGTTCTTTTGTAATTCATTCAGCAAAGTTCAACTAATAGTAATACCCTAGTAAAACTCCGTGTAGTCAAGATCTTGACGTCTTGAATTTTCCAAGAGCTCAAGATCTTTAATTATTAAATCACCGTTTTGTTTCACATTCCTTCTTATATATAACTGAGAAAATTTTCCTTTTCCTGAGCAAAGCTGTTCAAGGATGAGCCTATCACCACACATGATTGCATGTCTCATGGTTGTAGCGTAGTTCTTAGTGTATTTTCCAAGATCTTATGGCATTTCTTAATCCAAAATCTTGGATACAAGAAGTTCCACTAGGATAATTCGTCGTTTTTAGATTCTAAGCGGATGAAGATGAAAATAAACTGATAGCTTCTATGCGAGGGACATTGACAATAACAATTTGTTATTGTAGGCTATCTTCTCTTTTCTACTTAATCTAACAACGACTCATGTCTCAGTATAGAGCCTAAAAAAGTACTCAGTTTGAG
Source organism: Didymodactylos carnosus (assembly GCA_905250885.1). Taxonomy (NCBI): domain Eukaryota; kingdom Metazoa; phylum Rotifera; class Eurotatoria; order Philodinida; family Philodinidae; genus Didymodactylos; species Didymodactylos carnosus. Next base: position 12,913 of record CAJNOQ010005709.1, on the reverse strand, counting down.
AACGCAGGAGCAAAACATAGAATAAATCTCGCATCCTATAGTATTAAAGAGTCTAAGAGAAAGAAAATTATCATTTATTTTGTTTAGATTGCTCATCATAGTGGTCAAGTTGAATGGAATGCATTGAAACACAATGAAGAACGTGTTCGTGAAAAAATTGAAGAATATTTGGAAACTTATAATCGGTCAGGTGCAGCTGGGTTGCCGTTGGAAATGAGTCAATCAGCAAAGAGAAAATTGGCAGTAAAAAAGAAAATGGAGAGAAAAAGGCGACATTCTGACTCGGATGTTGACGATAATGAAAAAGAACAAATGCCCATTATCGAAAAGGAAATAGACGCTGCTGATGAAGAAGAAGAAGAATGGACAACGGGAACTCATAGTCAACCTGCTACTGTTACTCAAACCGCTTCAAATGCTCCACCACTCAAAGGCACAATTACCATATTACCAGATGGAAGAAAAGGTAAGCATATAGTGGTTGGTTAAATAAACACTAGTAGAGAAAACGACGCGCAAACTGCATGGTGTTGTTTTAAAGTAAAAAAGTAGTATAATTACATAATATAAGTCTAAGACCATAAGTTTAAGACGAAAAATATCCTTTTGGGGGGGAGGGGTGTGTGAACCCCCCTATACTGAGGCCTACACCAATAACGCCTATTTATTTTAGTGTATAAATATCCTCGTAAAAAAGAGCGTTCAAATCGTGTTCGTGCGCCAGCTCAAGAACTCGTTAATTGTGAATTAAAAACAATCAACGAGCAAATTGTTAGTCTCGTTCAAATAAAAAACATGGGTTTATCTACAGCTGACACCAAAAAACAGTTGAAAAAACTGTTTGATGAACGAAAGAAAAAAACAATGGAATTGAAACGTCTTAGAGCTCAACAGATTACCAAAGCAAATTTTCGAAAAAAACGTAAGTTAATTGTCGAACAATTATGCGAGAAAAATCCAGAAATTGCCAAAGAATTAAATAAAGTTCATAAACGGAATACAAGTCGTCCTAGTACAGAAGAACAATGTCCGGATCTGCTGAAAATAATTGAAGAGATCGCTCGATGCGGTGGAGCCACGGATAATAATCGGCGATCAGAACAGTATCGCCCATGTTTAACATTGGAAGATTTACGAGAAACAATTAAACAACGAGGTTATGATATCAAACAAACAACATCGTATTACAGGTGAAATAAGTTATGAAGTTTCCATGAAAATATTTTCATACTTCACGATACATTCTTTGTTTTATCTAGATTAGTACCGCGTCGGGCTGCCTCGATTGATGGTCGCCGACATGTTCGTACCGTGCCTGTTCGTCTTCGATCTGCTGCTCAAACGAACGATCCAGTCAATAATCATGAAGACACTCATTTTGCCACAGCAACCATTCGTTATATCAAAGATTTGGCTAGTATATTTGGTAATGAAGTCGTTTTTTTCCTGTCACAAAATAATAAATGCAAAGTACCGATTGGATTACCAGCTGCTAAAATACAGGCGCCAATGTTAATGCATTTGGATTATGACATTAAAGAACCTGAAAGTCGTAATGCAAGAATTGCACCGCGACATCAATTGACACCCAGTGTGTATGCAGCGTGTATTATTAATCCCGATGGTGACGTAGGTTATGCAGGTCCAACATACATAGCCATAAGATCAGCTAAACATGATCTATCTGATGCACCAGCACATTCAAAAGATTTTGATACTTTGGTAAAATTAAAAGAATTTGAAAAAGCTTGTAGAGATATACATGGAAATGTCAAGCCAATTGTAAGTATTAGCAAGCTATCAATGATTAGAGCTGTTTTTGATTTATTCACTGTTTACTCAATGAATTGATGGTGACAATGGTATTTTTATACTTTTCTTTCTTTAGGTAATAATTACGGTTGATGGTACTCCAGATGACAATCCTCGTTTTACTAAAACATTAATCGGAGCCATTGGAAAATTTCGTAAATATAACTTAGATGCATTATTTGTTCTTACTCATGCACCAGGTCAATCAACTTATCATGTTGTTGAACGTCGAATGTCACCGTTAGCACAAGATTTAGCTGGTCTTATATTACCTCACGATCATTTTGGTACACATTTGGATGGTAATGGAATGACGATTAATCAAGAATTAGAAAGAACGAATTTTAAACGAGCGGGAGAAGTTCTGGCTGAGGTATGGCGAGGATCGGTACTCGATGATTATCCAGTTGTTTCTGAATATATTGAACCAACAGGAAAGACAGATGACGAACAAAGAGAGTTTGGGGTCAATTCTGCAATGGAAAGTCTAATGAAAAGGTAAAAGAAATTTTGATTTTGTATATGAAGCCGATCTATAAGATGAATAGTAAAAGTAATCATCAGGTCGGTCTCTACATCGATTTTTCATATCTTTGGCAGAATGTAAGTTGTTCGACTGCTATTTCTTGTGTAAGTAATAAATTGCTGTAAACGAATGTGTTCTTTTTGGGCATAATTAAATTCATTGTACATAATCATCACATGTGTTACTGATTTTACTCTCGTGCATTGTTTGATTCTTCATAATCATGCGCTCGGCTGTCACTTATCCATGGAAATTCATAACTTAAAGGGAAAGGGAGTCATCTCTACCCTAAATGTGTCATTATAGTCTACCGTTTTATAGAAGGCATTGATCGACATATGTGACAAAAAAATTTTAGATCTCTTAGATCACGATATGAGTTATTAATTTTTGGAAATTTTAATTTTCCATGTATTCCGTTAGAAAATCAAACTGTCTACCTTGAAGAACAAAGACCGGCGAAGTATTTTGAAATCATGAACCTAAAACAAAAAAACTTCGTCTTGTTAAAATACGTGCTGTGAAGTTGTGTAGAAAAAAACTGCTTTGTAGTTCCTGAGCTAATTTAAATTTAAAAGATTTTTTAAATACTTTTTTATTTAAATTTAAATTAACTCAGAAAAGACAAAAATTTGGAATGCAAACAGACTTTAAGGGGGCTCTCCCTCCTCAGGAATATGATGTTTTTTTCGAAAACTTCGAAACTGAACTAACTATACGGTTCAGTATCCCAAAGTGTCATCTTTCAGAATCCATCTCAGTTTGTCAAAAATTCAATCTTTTTGGAGGCTTTTGAAAAAGATTTCTGAAAGCCCTAAAAATTATCTTTTTCTAAATTTCACATTTTAATTAAAATTTTTAAGGTTGTCCGTTTTAACAGACATGGATCTATGTTGAGCAGAGTGTTCTGATCAGAATGAGATGTCCAGGTTTGTATGACTTCGCCTTGCAGAGTTATATTAGAGTATGTATATATTGCAGAGCTATATTAAAATACGTGTAGGGAATGAACGGAAGCGAGATTCAAAAATCGCCACCGATCGAATTTTAGATTTAAGTATCTACTTTCATTTCACGCCACTCACAGCTTTCTGCACCTTCCAACAAAAAAGCCTTTACGTTTTTACTAAGAGCCCCATTTTGCCCCTTTTCACGCAATAACTCGACAGCGCTTCAACGTTTCGATTTTGAATTTTTAGCATAAGCTAGTAAGCATCAGTCACTGAAAGCGCCATCGAGATCAGATGTAAGATGAAAAAGTTTTTTTCTGAGAGAAGGGGAGGCCCCCTTAAGATAGTCTATGTTGTAACTCGTGAATTTTCTATCAGTTGAAATATTGCTCGAATTCTTTTGTTGAGCTATTATTTTACAAATGCGACTGTATACGATTTCTCTACGATTCTATCAGAAAATGTTCAAGCACCAAAAAAATCTAGTATCGCCCGATTCGTCTAGATTACTAGATTTTTACTCGATTGCAGTAAATTGGTAACGACAGTGGAAATCTGATAATCGAGTGATTGCTAGATTTCTCCTCAGTTGCAACTATTGATTTAACTATTGCTAGTTGTACATGCAGACGCATCTAGTTAAAAGCCCCTTTTCCAACTAGTAATCTAGATGACAACGGGTCGCACATTGTCGATTACTCTGCAGAGGTGACTTTTGTTTCGATGCATCTTATTTTGAAAAGAATAAACATATGATTATCGTTTGTGCTGGCACTAAGATTAAATATGAAATATAATGATTTTTGTATCTCTGGTAATGAATGCTTCTTTGTAATAGAACGTTGAGGAGATCAGTTTGTAGATGGCACTTGATTCCATCTTAGCTCGCGTCAAATTCATAATAAGTTAGAAATACTGCTTTTAAATAGAGAGAGGGATATAGTTTTGAACTATATGATTGAGATGAACTCATATCAACCTAATCGAGAAATTTCAAATGCTCTTTTGGTCGATACTGACAGCATATTCCGACTCTCTATAGTCGACTGCCTTCTATGCAATATATTTTTGATCCAGGTACTTCTGAAAAACTTCACGCAGCCGTTTAGCCTTTAGTCTCCTTCATGAGTGGCAATACAATGAAAAAATTATTTCAGAAATATCTCGACTCAAAATGTGCTGCGTAGAAGGCAGTCGACTAAAAACAGTTTGAATCTGCTGTCAGTATCGAGCGAAAGAGCATTTAAAATGTCTCGATTAGATTGATATGTTTTTTCAAGAATAAATGAAAAGAGTGTTAAAAAAATGAATATTCTAGAACGACACCATCAAAATATGTTTTTTCAAAATAGAAACATTTTAGCTACTACAGTCCTGCTTCTTTGCTATTTTTAGTTTATCCTATTGTTTTCTTTAATAAATAGGTGTTAACAGTAAGATAAAGCAGTAGTGAATTTTGTTAATCACACTTTATTCTGCCGATCTAATGAGACAAGGAAATATAGTGTTTTGTATACATTAAAATATTAGACTTAGTCCGTCAACGTTGTACTACTTATCTAATGTTTACAACCTCGTTGTATGTTACTTTTTGTTTTTAGACTGTGTATTGCTGAAGAAGAAGGAGTTGAAATTAGTGAGAACACATCGGATGAATATTTTTTGGAAAAATGTCGTGTGAAAACCGCTCAATTGGAAGAAGAATTAACAAACGAATCTGTTAAATATGAACTCGATGAGTATTGGTGTGGTACTCATGTTCTTCAAACACAATATACAATACAAATCGTTCGATGTAACGATCCATTATGTTGTGGAAAATGGAGATCAAATTATGTTCAAATATTTCCACATCGATTTTTACCACCACCAATGCCATTTGAACGTACACCTTTGGGTAAGACAATTTAATTTTATAAATCTATATTTTTCACTTCAGACATGTCTATTATTATGTACAGGTATTATAATGGCTAAAGAGGATAAAATGAAAAATCAGTTTTATGGTTCATTATTTCATCGTATTCAATTTCATGGTGTTGTTATTCAATATACTCTTAATGATCAATTACCATTCGATTATTGTTGTTCATCAGTTAAAAAAGATTTGAAAAAACGAGTATGCAAAATATGTAAACAATATATACCAAGCACATATCGAATGAAACAACATTATAAAATACATGAACAATATCAACAATATCTAGAAGAAAAGGAAGAAGATGGTAAGACTCAACTCAATTTGTTCTGTTTGTTTTGACAAAATTTATCATTACTAAGCTTATAGGATTCAAGTTGTTTTCTCTCTTTTAGTTCGCGATGATTTATTTGCATTATTAGCTCAAAGTGAAATATTATCAAAACTTGATTCTGAGACAGAACAAGGTGCTGTTGTATTTTCTGATATGTTAGATTGGTTAAAATCTGATTTTGAAGAATTAGACATACAAGAACAAGCTAAAGAACGTTCGAAAAAGCCAGCATCATGGGAAAAACGTTCGGTTATTACAGAACCGACCGATACATGGAGCGATCAAATATTGTCAAATCTAACGTTAAAAGAAGACAATGGTCAATCTGAAAAACCACAAGAAGAACAAGGAGATCAAGAGGAAGAAGACGAATTAGATGACTGGGAACGAGTAGATGCATTATTAACAGAAAATAAAGGTTAGAATACCACTATTAAGAAAATATAATCGCTAAAGAGATAATATGATACCAATTTTGTAAAGTATCAAAATTGTCTTCTCCACATTGTAATTCAGGAAACTTTTTTTAAGCTCGTTTGTGAATTGTGTAGTTGCTGTTTTTTCTTCGTTTTTTAAATTGTGCAGAACAATATATGATAATCAATTTTTTTTTATTCGTTGGTAATTTCGCCGAAACCCAGTCATTTCATTTCCGAATAGAGAGTAATAATCCTGTAATCTTTTCCATTTTCATTTTGTCTAGATGTGTTGACGCGTGTGTCCAAAGTTCAGTTTTTCTAAACATTTTGTAATTGTTGTACCGTTTTAGGCGATTCTGTTTTGTAATATTTTAATTTTTTCACCACTTTTTAATGTTGAATTTTTTTTTGTTTTTGTTGTGTTTTCTCATATCGCCGAAATCGCCTACATTTTACCAATTAATCGTAATCCGTGAAAAAAATCGCCGGTTAACCTCAATTAATCGAAGATTTTTTCATCCATTCGCCGCTTTGTTTTTCAGCTGTTGCAGTTACATATAAACAATACCAATTTTTGAAGATATTCGGAATATCTTTTCTCTACTGATATTGAGGTGTGAACTTTGGCAAGACAGAGCCTGACTGATTAGGAGTTGCTGTCTCATGAGTCAGACTTAACGCAGTCAAGACTACAGCGGATGAGGCAGTTTGAAGCTGAGTCAGGCTGCCTGAATCATTTGAGTCAGCTCCAGGAATAAAAATAAATTGTGAAATGATTCCGAGTTCAAATAATAACACAAAAAACGAAAGGATCAGAGAGAGATTTGAACTCGTCTTTTCCACCTGGTAGTCCGTGAAGAAAACTGACAAAAATGGCGATTGATCGTAACTAACCGGGCGAAATTGGAGGATTAATCAACAATTTTTTTCCTAGATTTTATTGCATCTAGGAAAAAATCGACAATTAATAGACAATTTTTTCTCGAGTTTTAGGATATGGATTTGTATATTTATTACTTCCCTACAGTTTCTTTTCTTGTTACCATTCTTTCACATGTCAACGTGTATCTTTGACTAGAAAAAATTCAATTTTAGTTCGCTTTTTATGTAAAGTAGTAGAAGTAAAAAAACTTGTTCATTCTTTTTAGTTCAATAAAATACTAGATAGAAATAAACTATTGTAAGGTTGAACTCAATATGGTCAGAGTTAACAGAAAATTTTTTAGGTCATTTTAGAAGAGATGAAAAATTTATGAATATATTACTTTGTGTTTGCACTTATATCTATGTTTTAAGGGTAGATAGACTTATGATATGTTTTCATAATGTGCCGTTATTGTATGACTTAAAATACCTGATGTTCTAGGTTCTAAATAAGTTCATCGATAGTATAAAGCAGAGACAGGATACCTAGACCTTGACCTGTGACCTGTGCGGGTCAAGGTCAAAACTTGTAGGAGAAACTAGAAAGTTTAACTGTAAGGTAGCTTATTGTTATTCGATCTAATGAACAATTTTGCCTCGGGTCTGATCCTGACCTATAAAGTTGAACCTGGACCTGTGGACCTGCACTTGAAAAAAATAGACCTAGACTTGGACCTGACCTGAACCTGGACCTATGACCTGAACTTGTGACCTGGACGCTGGGTCCGTTGCATGAAAAAATTCTGATAGTGCGAATTTACAATATTCTGTACTAGAGTTTAAGAACAGTTCTTAGAATATATGAGAAGCACGTGATAGATATTTTGAACAAAAATGTCTTTAGGCAATAAGGTTATTACGATTTTTCATATTGTTCTCAGAATTTCGAACAGGAGAGAAAATGTGTATAAAATAATTCAGTTTCACACTGCTAGATATAGTCGATGGCTGATATGTTGCTTATGCCGACAGGTCACGGGTAGAGGTTCAGGTCAAAGTCCAGGTCCCCTTTTCCAAGTTCACGTCTTGCAGGTCAAAGTCCGCTTTTGCTAGGTCAGGTCTGGACATTTGACCTGGACCTGACCCGGACCATCCTGTCTCTGGTATAAAGAGCATCGTTAAGAACATAATATGAATAATGATTGGTAAATGATAAAGTATTTTGAGTTTGAGATAGCTGTTTATTAATATGAGTTTTGCGAATAAAATAGATTGTCATACAAATGATTACGATATCTGCCAATAATTGAACAAGCAATAATTTCAGTGTTAGATCTTTTAGACGATCCTTCAGAATAGAAGTGAATAATATTCGATATCTAATCACACTAAATATACACATGTTAAATAAATTTTAAAAAACAGCATGTAACGTTAACATTTTGATAAAATAGCGATAAAATGTTAAAGATACTAAGAAAAACTTACAATGTTTCGGTATAGAAAATGTCATTCTCTTATATAAAAAGTGTATCAATATTTTTGCTCACCAGATTTTATCCATTGCTAAATGATCGCCAAAAACTAAGCCTTTTGATGATCGTCAAATTAATTAGTAGACAGGCAACAAAAAGAATATAAAGAAAATGTAGCCAAGAAGATATATATAAGTTACAACAAGAAATATGAACAAAACAAAAGTTTAATTTAATTTCTTTCAGTTTCTTTTGATCTCCTTAGATTATAATGGTTTTATCAACTCTTTTAAATAATTATTTTTCCTTCGTAATAAACTTTATTTATTTATTTCCAAACGTTTCGAATGACTAACTCAGTCCTCATCTGTGGATACAAACAATTAATTAAATTAAATTAAAATACACAAATTAAACAAAATTTTCGTTTTTTAAACAATACATAAGAATCCCTGGCAGACATATGATGAGAAAAACTGTATCATGACGACAACTTCAATCATTAATAATAAAATTTCAACCGTTGACTTTTCAGAGTTTTCCCTCATCGTTTTCGATGAACTCTACCTCATTTTAGTTTAAACATTAGTTTCTTCACGGTTCAGTCCAAAGAAATTTCTTCTTAACATATAATCCTAGTGAAATCCCTATGAGTTTCCGGACAGGATTCAAGACCTATCTTACCAATATCCTACTAGCATTTCGCTTTAATTTATTAGAATTGTAACAAAATGACCGGAAAGTTCTAGGATTTGACAAAATTTGTCTAGGATTTAGTTTAAGCTTTTTATTTAAAGAAATCAAAGAAAAGAAACAAGAAAAGAAGACCAAACAAGTGAAATCGTTGTCCTGAGGACTACATTGTATCTCCTGAGAGGAATCCTTAAACAGAACATCATCATAAAATAAAAATGGACAAAAAGAAAAGAAAAACGTTGGACTTAGAGAAAGAAGAAAAGAACACAAAGTGAGAGCAATAAAAATAGATGAAGGAAACTGTGTCAATAGGAGAAAAGTATCTAATATTGGCGTTTTAGAAACAAGGGAGTGGATCAGTTAAATCTGTAAAAGTGAAAAAGTAGAGGACGTAGTCTGTTAGAAACGCTTACTGGCAGTAATAAAATCACCCACAAACTGACACACAGATATCAAGAGATCACTGGATAAATGTGTTCTAAGTAGAAGTGTATCAATATCTAAACTAAGACCTAGATTATTCAGCTGAATAGCCAGAATTGCTCGAGCTCGATCGTACTTTGGACATTCCAAGAGATAGTGTTTTGGATTTTCAACAACCTTTATTGACGGAGACAGAGAAAAACAGCTATCGCAGAAATTTTTTACAAACAAGTTTATGTTGTTTGAGATGGAAGTTAAGCGCGGAGATCCCCTCTTAAGCGGCAAAATAGTGCATCAGCTCGACGATGTAATATATATGGTAATTTATTGGTAGGTGGAAGTACAATGTTTTTTAACTCTTTCCGAAATGTCTCAGGCTTTTGTCTAACACTTAGTTGCAGATGTGTTGAGATGAGATCAGACCATTCTCTAAGAGCAGTCGGGAAAAAGGACAACCGAAAAAAAGAACTTTTATCTGCATAATTACATAGTTTAGGCACCCTGTCTCGTCTTAAGCTGTACTTTGTTGTCTAGGATTTTATTAGGATCCTATTCTCTAGGAAGGTTAGACGCTAGAGAATAGGATCCTAATAAAATCTTAGACGAAGTCTATCAAATCCTAGAACTTTTCGGTCACCCAGATTCAATTAGGATCCTGTTAAGATCCTGGTAGGATTGTCTAGGATTTTGATTAGGGATTTGGAACCATTAGTCTTTCAACTGACACTAAAACAATTAGCAAGTAGACTAGCCACTGAACGAAGAGTGCAGTTTAAACTAGTTAAAAAAGAAGAAAAATAACTGAAAAAAATAATAGTAATAATGATGTGTGACCAGTATTTTTACGATGAGGTACTAAAGAGATAAGAGAAACGAAATCAACACGATGAGTCTCTATATATAAACAATAACAAAATACCATTCAGGGATCAGAAAAGACGTGATGAAGGAGATAGAGAAAGTGGAAGTCGTTCGGTGAGATGATCTGAAATAACTTGAAATGAAAAACAAATGAGATAAGACGTTAACAGTGAATGGTTTAATCCGCTCGTTAAACCATTTGGAACGATGGACCAAACAGAGTAAAATCGTTATAACTTTATCTCGGCTTATTATTATGAGTGTATATTATAGTTTTCATTTATTTTTCATTTTAAGTTATTTCAAGTCATCTCATCGAGCGACTTCCACTTTTTCTAAGTATCGAATGACACTATCAAGAACGATGAATTAAATGAATTAATAGACAGTGACGATGATAATAATGACTAAAGCAGCTCAAAATGATAACTCTCTGTTCCCCTCTCGATTCATGTTAGATACAGCCTATAAACAAATTTCGCAGGAAGTTTGCGTTTCTCTATTTATGAATAGAACATAAAAGAAAGAATTCCACTAACGCAAGAACATCTATAATATACATCCATGATAATCAGCTGAGATAAAGTTATAACAGTTTTACTCTGTTTGGTTCATCGTTCCAAATGATTCAACGAGCGGTCCAGACATAATGGGTAGTTTGGTATTGGCTTATATATTATTTTCTTTTAATTGTCTAGATATGTTGACTGGATAAAACGTGTTAATCATGCCTCATTAACAGGTAAACCTACTGAGTTCAACTTAATCGTTTTAAAATGGGACTTCATTCGATTGAACTCTTTATACTATAGGCTCTTAACTCAGAAATACTTTGCTTAGTTAGAGTTATATATTAAAAAATGTTAATAAAAATACTATCGTTTTATGAGTAAATAGCACCAATCACAAGAATCGTAGAAAAACTTAGAATTTGGATTGTTTTTTGAGAAAATGTTCCTGTACCTTTTTTCTAGGTCAAAATGTCGATTCATTTGAGATTACAATCAGTCCATCTTCTTCATCTCAGATATGTCAGAGTATCTCTATCTTTTTGTCATTATGTTAATTCAACGAATTTAGATTTGTTTTAACTTCATTTTTTTTAGATNTTTTATGAGTAAATAGCACCAATCACAAGAATCGTAGAAAAACTTAGAATTTGGATTGTTTTTTGAGAAAATGTTCCTGTACCTTTTTTCTAGGTCAAAATGTCGATTCATTTGAGATTACAATCAGTCCATCTTCTTCATCTCAGATATGTCAGAGTATCTCTATCTTTTTGTCATTATGTTAATTCAACGAATTTAGATTTGTTTTAACTTCATTTTTTTTAGATAGATACATCTGATTTGAATCAAAAAGAACCATTGAGAAATGATATTGAAGAAAAACCAACGGGTATAATCGACTATCTTTTTCTGCTACCCAAATGTTGAAGGAACCGGTTGAGAAACGGTAAACCAGCGAAAACTGGCAAAGTTTTTTGAAAATCGATTTTCAGAAAGGATTTCCTCCAAAAATTAAATAGTTTTTCAAACTTGCTGGGCTTGGTGTATTCTCATTGACAATACACAAATGTAAGAATTTCCGACGTGCAACTTCGATTCTATTCTCATCCACGAAATGTTGCACAGTGGCTCACTCTCATGCTGCACCTCACGCCACGTCATCATTTACTAAGAATTTCGGGAAAAAAGAAAACACGTCGATTATGATGACTTGTTTTGTTTTTGCAAATACTTCGGTACTGGTATACCGAATGTATAGAATTCGAAGTTTTCATCATTTTTTTGGTTCGCACAATGGACGTGTAAATAGGAACTTTCAAATGATCTAAAAGAGTCACTTTTGAATCTTACAAGTTTTGATTACGAATGAAAAGATTTATAAATAACTTTTGGTATATATGTGATCATGCTTTTTGAATAATGAAAACATCGTTTCGCGTCATGGTTTTATTTTCAATACTGATCATTGGATTCGCCTTGGCATTTTGTATAATGAGACCACGTGGAACGGGTTTAATTCCTCTTATTTTTTCATCACCAAACGGTTGTACGTGTTTATTTCTGTGAACGGATATTCATATCTAGCTACTAATTTGTTTGTGTTAATTGTTTGATTATGAGCAAAACTACGATAGGAAAATCATTTACAATGGAAACACCGATGGCTAAACGTTCGAGATCCGATTTCTCTCAGATTGATATGAGAACAACGTTTATTGAAACGTTGAGATCTGATCGCGTGTTGCAGCAAGCTGTGCTAATATTGTTCGAGATGATTCAAGTTCGGTTGCTAAGTCCGCGGACCGGATTGTTGATGTTATGTACGATGGCCTTACGTCTTGATAATTTAGAAGAACGTATGACAATACTGGAGTAGAAAACTGAAGATTTTCAACGCTATAACCGTTCGTTAAATCTTCGCTTTTATAGGTTTGATGAAAGAAATAATGAAAATGTTAAGATCGCTCAATGGGGTTCTTAAATACGAATATAAGCGGCGCAATCATTTTATTTGATGGAGTTGTTTGAAAATTTTTGAAGAAAACTGGATATATATACTGGTACATATTCCTACTTTATTGATTCTACGACGAATTGCATATAGTATAATTTGTGTGTAGAGATAT
>CAJNOQ010005708.1:0-14798 GCA_905250885.1 Didymodactylos carnosus | reverse complement strand
TGATCAAATAGCATAGAAAAATAGAACATTCTTTTCTCTATCAGACTATATAAAAAGAAAGTTTCTTTAACCTTTCTATAAGGGATAAAAATACCACTGCCACTACTTTTGGTATGCCCTAAGTATTACACCATAATTAGTGCCTTTTGAATGACATGTTGTTAATGAGAACATAAAATCAACTAGCTACTTTATATACCCAGGCGAATAAAAAGTATCGAGTACTGGGCAATCCTATCTAGATAATCCAATCCAATACCCAATATACTTAGATACAAGTAAAAAGAAAGTATTGAGTATTGGGCAATCCAAGCTGGCTAACCCAATACAGTAGTCATTAATTTAGATAACTCTATATTTTACCCGATATATCTGAATGTTAGATTTATCACATATTCCAGTAAGAAATCTTGTGAAGTGTCTAGATATTTTGTTGTAATATTGGGCAATCCGACTATGAAGTTATCTAGATATATTGACCATGGTATCTAGTGCATCCCGATATCGTCTCAATATATTGGGATGCCAGAAAAGGCTGGTGTAGGAAGCTACAGTCCCCGATATATTGGCCTGTTACATCCCAATATATCGACCTATGCATCTCCCAAGCGAATAAAAAGTATTGAGTATGGAGCTATCTAGGTAATCCCAATACAGTAGTCAATAGACCTAGATAACCCAATATCATACCCAATATATCTAACTTTGCCAAATATATTACTCGATGTATCGACGGTCGGATTATTCATCTTTTTGTTTTGCAGCCGCAACACCTATATATGTAACACATATACTCCATAAACTTAACAAAGTTTTTATTCATATCAAGTAAATATATTGAGCAATAATAGACCAATATATTACAGAAAGCAGGATGTCTTAATACAGACATCCCGCTTTGCAATGTAGACAGCATCCTTCATGCTATCAATACATGAGTCGATATATTGGGATGTAACAGACCAATACATCGGGGACTGCAGCTTCCTACACCAGCCTTTTTTGCATCCCAATATATTGAGACGATATCGGAATACACTAGATACCATGCCCAATATATCTAGATAACCCAAAAAAGTGACACCTATACCTAGATATTCCATAGTTGCCCAATACAACGATAAAATATCTAGATATTTTTTCAAGTATAATTTTTTGCTTGGTAGGAACAAATTAGAAGAACATTACATGTTCTTTATTTTAGTTACATCAAAAAATCCAGTCTGATATGAAAATAAAAAACGTCACAATTCAGCGTCGTAATCAAATTTTCAAATCAGTCTACAATAGAATGCGCATCTGTTCCTTTACTACCAAACGGATTCGTGAAGTTTACAGATTGAATACACGAACAATTACAAATCTTAACATCATTTAAATTTACTTTGTTGAATCAGTCTCAGACTGTTCTAGAAATACTTCATAGACATTGATGGTTCATGAAGTAAAATTATATATAAAATGACCATTGAATAACGTGATAAAAGGTCATATTAAATTTTTAAATATTAATTTGATAAATAGTAACGCTAAACGATGAAATATTAATTTGATAGCATACGTGTTACGAAAGATTAAATGAGAAAAGAAAAAACGTAAAGGAGTAATTAAGATTTATTTTTATTACTATTACTATTATTATTATTATTATTGTTATTGTTATAAAAAAAAGCATTAATTTGTCAACTACTTAAACTCATTAAAAACAAAAAAGTTGTCCGTTGATAAACAACAACATTTTAAATTTTCTTTGTTATTCTGAAAATAAAAACAATAAAAAGTAAAAATGCATTTTAAACTTTTCTTGTTTTTTTTTTTCACATAAAATTTTTTTTATAAGTAGATGAAATGTCGAATAACAGTAGAAATAATCTCGAATTTGGCTTATATTTAAAAATATTCGTGTGATAAAGTATATTTTTATTTTTTTAGACTATTATCAACTGAATGCTCCCTGAAAAAAGAAAGATTTTTAAAAAATAGATTAGAGAAAAAGTGTCAGGAAATTTTGTCTTAAATTTGAACGAAGTCTAAATATGCTCATATGAATTTAATCATGTTTGATGTGACTCTATCTCTGACACATATTAATCCAAAATTAGTGTTTAGCTTTTTTCTTTTCACAAGATAAAGAAATTGCAGATTATTCATGAGAGTAGTGAATGTTAGAATAAACTATTCTCAGAGGAGTGCTAATTTTAGACTCATTAAAATAAAAAATTATACAACGATGTTGTGAGAAACTTATTCGAATCTTACTAAGATCTTAGAATAATCTTATTAAAATTTTCGTAAGATTTCGTTCACGTTCGTCTGTACTAACAAGGAAAGATCTCAGAGTGCCAAATCGAATTTTTCTTAAAACATACTTAATTATGGGTAATTTATGATGCTGATCTCGAATCTGATATTCGTTCATCCCCCCATACGGTGTTTCAAAATCTCTGTTCAAATTCGGTGTCTTCAAGAATCCATAGTGAACTTTCGTTTGAACAAACTCTGATATTGCCAGATTGTAGAACATATCAAATAGACCCTGAGGACAAGTTTTGAGAAACAAACGACAAGTTTTTACTTAACTACAAAAATTTCAGTATTTTATCCAGCCAAAATAAGAATCATTGAGGTATTTTTTCCCATACGAAACCTATAAGTCAATGAAAACTCATCCTTTGTTTCTCAAAACTTGTCCACAAGGGTCACTTGGTATGCTCTACAATCTGATACTATCAGAATTTGTTCAGACAAAAGTTCACTATGGATTCCTGAAGATACTGAATTTGAACAGATATCAAATTCGTGATTAGCATAAAAAATAGCCCATAATGAAGTATGTTTCAAGGAAAATCCAAATTGACACTCGGGACCGTTCCTCGTACGATCGTGAGACCCAAAAATCTTGAGATTTAATAAAATTTTGCTAAGATTATACTGTCTAAGATTTTTTCAAAGGCAAAGAATTTATTAGGAGTCTTAGAATCTACCACATAGTAATAAGAATAAGAAGAACAAGAACAAGCAGTAACAAGAATCTTAATAATAGAATGGATGATATTTTCTTACAACATTCATTACGATTCACTAACGAGATTTCAGAGGAGCCAAGCGGAACAAAACTTCATATAGTCTCTAGAAAATTACATGTGAGAATTTAAACAAATGATATACAAAACAATTTCGAAAGTAATTAGAAATTTGTTCTATTTTCTATAATTTAGTTACAGAATTTTTCAAATTTTTATTTCTCTACTGTTTTTAGCCATCGATTGTAGTCCGAAAAAATTAGTGATGTATTAGATGTTTTTAATCTTCGATAGTCAAGTTTTCAAACTATTATAGTCTATTTTAATTTAAATTTTAATATGTCTAAACAATTATTTTAGCCTAGATCTTTTCTTTTTTTTATGGATGTTTGACATATTCATTTTAAGTTGTTTAAAAATCAAAACCACCTCTGTGATACACACAAACGAGCAACAAATAAAAGGTAGAAAAATTGCTCAAGGTAATAATTTACATACTTGGTGTTGGTTGTATGTGTGTTTGTGTGCAACTATTAGATTTTAGTTCAACTTTTTTTTTTTTTTATTATTTCTGGTTTTAATTTGCTATATCTTTTTTTATTTTTTCTAAAAAAAACAAACAAAAGAATTGCTAGATGAAACGGTATATTTATGATTACGCACGTACGCAAAAGAAATAGAACCAAAAGAAAGATGTGTATATGTGTGTGTTCGAAACAAAAGAAAATCATAAATAGGGTCGTTACTACAATATTTACTTTTCAAGCGAGATGAACACTCGACAATAGAAGATTTTATTTTTATGATGAATAAAAAAAGAAGAAAATGAGAAAGAGAAATTCTAAGTACTCCTGGTTAGAGAAAATCGATTATACGGTTTAAGAGATGAGAGAAGGAGAAGATGATGAAAAAGTAGCAACATAAAAAATAAAAAATAAATTGAAGTAGCTCTGTAAGAGAGAAGATTAAAATAACAACTACTACGGTAGTGTTCCATCTACTCGATGTGTATGCACGATAATACAAACATAATTGACTTCATCAATTATTTTCTCTTCTAATTGCATTTTATTTCTTGTTTTTATAATAAGAACTTTTTTTCTTCTGTTGTACCTGGTTGTCAAACGTGGAGACAAATAAGGTTAAAAAAAATAGACATACATAAAGCAAATTTTAATGACATTTTCAAGCATCATCATATCAATTTTCATCGAAAGTAAATGAACAATAAGGTCTTCAATTAACGCTCGTGTTTTGTTTTCATATACAAATACGTATAATTAGTGACAATATACCACTAAAGGCACTGAATTTTTTCTATCTATTGTTTTATTCTGAGTACTTTTGTAAAATACTCCTTCTTCAAAAGTGTAGGGAAAAAATAAGCACAGAAATATTAAAAATTTATCATTGTCTATAAATTCTGTTATCGTAAATAAATAAAAAAATTTTGATTTCGATAAAAAGGTTGTTCATTGCTTGCAACAGTAGAAAGTGAGACGGTAGAGCCTTTAAAATGCTCTAAAAATGAGATTAATTATCATTTTGGCATTAGACATACCGAGTGTGACCTGTTGTATCTTCTTCAGCATGCTCATCCGAAGAACATTGTTAAGATTCAGCTATATCATTAAATTTATTGCTTGATTTAATGAATATAGCTTAGTAGAATAATTGAACTAAATGAACTTGTATTCTGAGTTTGTCTATCTTTGCTAGCACCGTATCTACTCAAAGTCATAATCCATTATTTTCTGTTACGCGTTTGCTCGATAAAATACATAAATATATGGAGATCAAAAATCTTATCCGTTTGTCTCATTCCTCTAAAATTTCTTTTCTTCAGAGTGAAACATCATCTTTGGAATATCTTCGGTTATTTCTATTCAGTTGATTATCGCTGATAAATTTTGATCTTACTGAAATCAGTATAAACGAACATCAACTATTCTCTTATCAATGAATATTTCTAAAACCACATATCTGGAGTCAACGGTATTGATTCCAATCATTTAACTACACATCGACCGATAATGTTTAATTATACACAGACAGTTAAAACATTCAATGTACCTATCGAAACCATTTTGTGAAAGCAACTGTTCTCTGCAATTCATGAGAAAACATTCTAGAAAATTGTGGTTCTTTTAGGTGCAACTGTATTTGTGAACTAATGAGATGTATTTCGACCTATTTAGAAAGAAACACCGACGTAAGTTAATAAATTCTGAGAGTTGAACGTGTTAAAAGCATCTAAATGAGGGGTTGGAATATGACCTTGGAATAAGAGAAAAACATTCTAAAAATATCGAAATCTGAGTAATAACCTCAAACATGATGAAGACTCTTGTGGTACTACTATCTATTTTAAAATATAAGACAGTCCGATGTTTTCTGAATAAATTTTGATAGAAAGCAGCTAGAGAGCTGCGTTTTTTGGCTATGCGAAAGAGGAGACTTTAGGGCATGTTTCCACAAGCAACATGTTTTTGAGAAGAGTTTTCTGAAACAGATTTTCTAGGAGATTCTTGAAAAGCCAGATTATGTGTAAAAATTTCCAACAGGCTTTTATTGATTTTTCTTCATGAACTGGTAGTCAGAGATCTTCTCTTCTAAATGGGAGTGAAGTGAAACCTTGATTTTCCGCCGTTCGAATGTTGTATCGGATTTCCTACAAGTCCAAGGACTGGTATCGGATGAGTCTTGGTAGCCTCGAAAACTGGTGGGTTATAAGTAATCGATGATGCAGAGTCTCATCGCAGTATTTGTTTTTAGAAAAAGTTTTAAAAATATAGCGAAAAGCGAGTTTTACGAAAATTTGAATTTCCAGGCTGTTTTCACGTAATATTAAAAAATTCACTATTCACTCAGAAAACATCAGAACAAGTTCAGATTTATTTAGGCTCTTCTATATTATATTTATAGGAGATTTAGAATGAGATTTTACCAAACCATAAGGTTTTCTGGAAAAACCAATAAACAAAAATATGCTTTTTCGATCTTATAATCATGTGTATTGGACAAAACTATCCAAATCCGTAAGTTTTCAACTTGTTCTGATGGTTTGGACTCAACTGAGATACAATTGATATTTTAATCAGGTATCCCAGTTGATAAACGAATGTTTCTATGAAAATATTTGTTTCTCAACTGAAATACAATTTTGACACGTGCGTTGAAACGTGCTATTGTGCAAGAGTGCAGTAATTACGATCTATTATTCAATAGTGAATGAAATGAAGTTAAGTAGATAGAATATCAGACTAAACCCAAAATAATTATTTTTCAAAGAAAACCTGTCTCGTGAAGAGTTCATTGTAGAGTGGCGAACAGAATGGATTGACTATGTAGTTTGTTTTGATTAGAAATCCTTTTAAGAAAAACTAATTTCATGAGAACTAGCAATGAGTTTTAGAGATTGATTACGAGAGTTAGAAAACAAGGGCTACTGATTTGTTTTCTATTTAATTCTCACTAAATTTTATCGAGCATTCACTTACGAGGAATGATCCCCTAGTGTTTAATCGCTTTTGACGTAAAAAGTAGTGGACCACAGTTAATCGATGATCCTGAATCCGAATCTGACCTTGGTTTTCCCCTAGGTCTTGCAAATACCGGTTTCTGGAAAACTGTTTTTCTAGAAACGCTGAAAAATAATCAAAACCTTTCTCAATGAGGCATGATCGTAGCCCGAAAATTTCTGATTAAAATGAGACGCCTTCCAGCTCTGTACGACCTTTCTTTGCAAAGTTATAAAATTTACGAGAGGCCCTAAATGTTCATTGTCAGCTCAAAGCGACAGAAATAAGAAGGAATTAATTTAGGGCTTTTTTCTTCAGTTAAATTAGGATACTTATAATTTGATCTCATTTAACATTAAAATCTTTAAAAGCAATCTAAAAAACGTGTGAATAAGAACAGTTCATCACCATACTAACATCTAAACAGCTACACTTACATTTCGATCCTTTTATGGATGTAAGTCTAAATAAGTTTATTTGAATTCCTCATCATTATGGGTGTGATTCATCATTATAATGAAAACGAATGAATTTAACCCTTTGCCCTAGAAATCAAATCTTATAGAATATCTGCAAGAATCTTATATAACGCAGTCGATGGAAATGCGTAAGATATTGATAAGAATCTTATATAAGAAACTGATAAGATTTCTATAAGATTCTCATAAACGATATAGTACAATTTCATCACATTCTTTAGTGATCAGTACTATATTCTACTTTCTTACCATAATCTATTGTTTCATACGTGAATAAAATAATTTTCTTCCCACTTATTTAATTTTTCTATAATAACAACTTAGTCCCACGCGGACAGTCATCACTTGTCTTCATCGTCTATCGCTTGTACACCGAATTTACTTCCACAAACCTATCATGACTACAGGAAGAAAATGAAGTTCGAAAAATAAAAATATGTGAGATGAGAATGCAGGGCACGACATGTTGCTGGTTTGTATAAATCTTGCTTTTTCAAACTGATCCCTAGACAAATGCGCTACTTGGAAAAAAACCGTAAAATCCATAACCATCGAAAGAAAACCGTGTGGAAGAACCATGAAGTAAAAAACTACATTATGAAAACCGTAAAATGCAAAAGTATAAAAGAAAAACTATGGAAGTAAATCGTCAAGGTTAAAACCATAGAAAAAAACTGTCCACTTTCGAACCGTCGAAGAAAAACCGTAAAATAAAACCGTAAAATAAAACCGTCAGTTTCAGAACTGTACAAAATATCGTAAAGGTCAAAACTTTAGAAATAAAATTATGAACTGACAGTTTGTCAAAGGAAAACAAAAACGTGAAGAGGAAAACCGTGAAAGCACTTTCATGCTTTTTAGTTGACGGTTTTGTCGAAGCTTCAAAATTCATTAAAATATATGCAGTTTCAGTCGTCAGCACGTCAGAAAGTCTTCCTAATCAACTAACATAAGTTTAATAGAGTGAGCTTTGAGCTTCTCGACAAATCTATCTCACGCTCAGGATTATTCAGTAAAGAGCATAGCCGGGTAGATAAGTGAGTAAAACTGGCACTTGGGACAGGGAGGAGGGGAAGACGTCCTCCAGCGCATGTTTCTGCAAAATATGCTTGTTTTGTGAACTTTTTCGTTTTACAAATTCTTTTCTTTGAAACTGGGAAATTGTTCTGATGCGTGTAGTCTTAGAAGGTAGAGAGAAAGGGTATAGTAAACATCTTCTCCTAATCATAAGTTTCTAGACATTCGTCATAGAATACAGGCGATGGTATCGTATGATATATGTACACACCTATACAGTTAGCGTTTCTCTTTCATGTCTCAAACACATGTACGATAGCGAGGAGCTTTACAAATTCAACAGCGACAGCTTTTCGTAAGATGCTCAAGTTTTTACAGAAGTCTACCCGAGAATATGATACGTATGCTGTGCGAAGACATACTTCTGTAAGTTCCTCAGTTCAGAGGTTTGTGTCTTGATCTCATAATTCATACTCGCCAAGCGTCTCAGGTTCGATTACTGGAGGTGCTGTTCTTTTTTTGTTTTCTTTCAAAGTGGACGGTTTTACTTGCACAGTTTTACCCGGACGGTTTTTCTAATAGTTTTAAAACCATCAAAGCAAAACTGTCATATAGGAACCATAGGAGACAAAAGCATGAATAACTAAAACCGTGAAAAAAAACTGTGCCAAACTGACTGCGAGAAACTGCGTATAAAACTCGGCATGAGTTTCACGTTCTTTTAGATAAAACAATAAAGGACGGGGTGCAATAAGAACGAGGATCGGCCCCATTTCAGATCTGCTCGAAAGGTATCTAGAATGAAAGAGCATACAATTTCATGGGGTTCTACACCCTTGGTTGTCCTTCGGATCCCATATGTGTCAGAAAATCGATCAGCTTTGAACAATAGCTCTTTTTTTTTTCAGTGAAATTTCTCTTGAGCGTTAGATCTTGTACATGTCTTCGTTGATTGTTTTGAAATTTTAGTGAAAGAAGACAATTTTTGAACATTTGGATAATGTATTTACAGTTCAATTTTTCTAACTTTCCTGTTAGAAAATGAACAGGATCCAAGTACAGAGAAAAACAGAGCAGGCAGGAGCATTGAAACGAAGGATAATTACAATTAAAAAATGAAATGTAGAAATAGAAACGGTTGGTTAAAAGTTAATCCTTCCGGCCACATCTAGAAACTACTAACATATGTTAACCCATTTAACTGTTCATTTCTAGATTTCTATGGAAAACATCTAAAAATGCGCTAGCACACGTCACAGATTTCAACACATTAGCCCTACCAAATATATAATATTTAAAACAGTCCTATTTAGTTTTAAATGGTCCCCTTGCACCAATGGAAACTCACAGTGGTGCAAAATATAATTAACACGAGCAAAATTCGTGCATCATTTTAAGCATACAACGTAAAGATAGCAGTTACTGTCTTTCATCTATTTCAATGACACCTTTGAATTTTTCACTGGTAGTTTTCGACATTTGAACATAATTTTTTCACCCCATAATACTGACAATAAGATTTAAAATGTGAGAATATTCTTAATTCAATATTGTCTGCAGGATGAATCTAATTTTAAATAACATCAAATGAGTTGATAATAGTATGCTGTGGCGTAATATGTATGACTTGTAAAAATCAACAATAATACGACTAACAAATCGTTAGCAATGGAAATAGTTTCTCAACGTTACAAACAAACAAAAACTTGTGAAAAGAATTTTGTGAAAGAAAACTCGAAAAGATTGTTGAAAGAAAAGAGGAAGAGCTTATGAAACTCAGTAAAAAAATTCATACAAAAATCAAATATATTAACTGCTATTTTCCTCTTCGTTTTTTTATTTCAAACATTATTATTCGAGTTGAGCCTTGATCATCTACCAAACTTATTTGTAAATGGAAAGAGACAATTCATTTTCTAATCATTGTCAAGTTCAACTACATGTCGCCATCCGTTACTAGACTGTGTACTCTTACAAATAATGCCACTAATAAAGTTACTAATATACAATCAGCAATGTAAAACTCTGTACACTTCAGACACTTAAAAAACATTTATCAAATACTATTCAATAGACCTTTAAAAGCTGATTTAAATATACTCATTCTCGTTTCACCGTGCTCTTACCCATATCTTACAAAAATATTTATTATTTAAAGTTTTTCGCTATTTTTGTGTTTTTCACGCCTTTAAAATTGAACTGAAATAGAGTGAACGGAAGTAAAACTTTACCTTATTATTAGTTCATTGCATTATTTTAGCATTTGGAAACAAGGATTTAATATCTTCTAAATCAACATTTAATGGAAATGTTTGTTTAATAAATTGAAATGTTCCTAATGAAAATGGCTCATATGTATCATATAAACCAATTTCTTTTAATTTATTTTGTTTACTACATATAGAAATATCATCGATATTCGATCGATAATTGGTGATATTACTTGATAACGAAAGGAAATGATGAAAGGCAAAAGGTAATGAAAAAACGCAATAATAACTACGACGTAATACTATTTTAAAACATAAAATAGGATGATTAAGCCAGTAGGATGACTTAAAAGTTTCAACATAATTGTCAATGTTCATTAGATAAGGATTTAGAATACGAAGACAAAAATGAAATCTTTTCAATTTCGATAATTTCGCTAACAATTTAGTTTCTAGACGATAACCATCAATAAACTGAGTACTATCTAAATCCAACGATAAATGTTCTAAAGCAGAACACTGAGACAATAACAACTCGAGAGAACGATAATTTACGATCTGAATAGTGAAAAAAATAAATTCTTTCAATCTTGACAATGATGAGAATTTTTTAAAATTTTTGTCATTGTGTCGTTCGATAACGTTGCGTATTCCAACATTTACATATTCAATTGATGGTAAATTGTTTAATAAAATAAATAAATCATACAGAGACCGTAAATCTATTCTTAGCTTTTTAATGAAACACGGATGAATACTTTTATCATTAATCGTTATGCAAATATTATTAAGTAATAATATTTGAAGTTGAGAATTTGACCGAAATAAATTTGAGTATACATCATTTGGTATATTTTCATCACATTGTTGTCTATCAAAATGTAATTCTAAACTAACTAACTGTTTAAATAATTCTAAATAAGATAAATATTTTCCACCTATGCCGATATCTGTTATTGAAAGAGAACACATATTTGGGTATGTTGTTGATATTGGAATGATACGATGAATATTTTTATCATCAAATTTAATACTTTTTATATGACGTCTAATTTTTGGTAAAAATATTTGACAATATTCATTGAGTACATGTTTATCGATAGTAGACAGATCTACTGCCCACATAAACGGATAGATAAGACTATTAAAACGAGAGTTCAAATTGAAAAATGAGTATATAACGTCGATCGATTTCAAATAGAGAAAAATAAAATCATAAAGTTCATTTGGTAACCATTCAAGTGTTGTTATTGTCTAAACAAATGCAATTTCATTAGAAAATGAAGGAGATAAAAGGCATTAGAGAAAGCTAGAATCGCCAATTACACGTCTTCCAAAGAAACAACTAACAGCAAGAAACAAGAGACAAAGAATGAGAATACGAGCTAAGACTGATAACCAAAATAGCCCTAGAGATCAAATCTTATATAAAATTCCTATAGGAATCTTATAGAATATCTGCAAGAATCTAATAAGAATCTTATGAATTTCTTAATAAGATTCTTATCAGAATCTCTTATTAGAAAGGATATAGTACGATTTCATCACATTCTTTAGTGATCAGTACTCTATATTCTATTTTCATACTATAATCTACTGTTTCATTCGTGAATAAAATAATTTTCTTTCCATTTATTTAACTTTTCTGTAATAAGACCGTAGTCCCACGTGGACAGTCTCATGACTTGTCCTCACTGCCTACTGCTTGTAGACCGAATTTACTTATGACCACAAATCTACTATGACTATAGGAAGAATATGAAGTTCAAAAGTTAATGATATGTGAGATGAGAATGCAGGGAACAACTTGTTGCTCGGTTCTGTAAATCCCACTTTTTATCAGAATCTTAACTTAGTGGATGAAGTTCTTTTATGATTGCTTCTAGTCCTTTATTAAGACAGATATGAAAAGAGTTTTGATGCATATTAGTATTTGACCTGCTCTATTTTCTGCGACTTGAACGTGTCCGAATTGAATCTGATCTTTAAAGAAAGAAAAGGCCCGTAAGTAGCGCATTTTTCCAGAGATCAATTTGAGAAAGCGACATTTATACAAACGAGCAACAAGTCGTGCTCTGCATTCTCATCTCACATGTTTTTATTTTTCGAACTTCATTTTTTTCCTGTAGTTATGATAGATTTGTGGAAGTAAATTCGGTCTACAAGCAGCAGGCAGTGAGGACAAGTCATGAGACTGTCCACGTGGATTACGGCCTTATTACAGAAAAGTTAAATAAATGGAAAGAAAATTATTTTATTCACGAATGAAACATTATTATAGTATGAAAATAGAATATAGAGTACTGATCACTAAAGAATGTGATGAAATCATACAATATCCTTCCTATAAGATTAAAGATTCTTATCAGAATCTTATAGAAACCTTATGAATTCTTATAAAATAATTCATATAACTCATATATCTTGCCGGAAATCTTATCGGAATCTTAAAAGATTCTTATATTCCTTAGTATAAGAATCTTATCAATAAATTTCCATCGACTGCCTTATATAAGACTCTTATAAGATTTCTATAGAATTGCCATAAGATCGGTCGACTAGGGAGGTAGAGCTTCAAAATCAACCTGCATGCGCATACGGATGTACCTGGAAAAGGTTTTGAAAATGCGGAAAGTTCTGAAAAACTTTCCAATGAAAAACATGAAATCTTTCCACATTGAACCATTTAAGAAATTTGCAACATAAAAGTGCAGTGGAGATTCTTTTCTACTATTTTAGATAGCGTAAAGGAAAAATGATGGACCAGACCAGGAATCGAACTGAGATCTTCGGCGTCGAATGTCGCCGTTCTAATGACTGAGCTACCTGGTCCGTTCACTATCTGTCACAGATAGTCGAGGAAATTGATCTCAAAATATGCCAGTAAGCAAAGCAAACTTCTATAGTGTTAAATCGTTTGCGATAGAAGAATCGAACTAGAATACCTGAAATTATTGATGAGTCGGATGATGAATAGTCCATTTATAGTTTTTTTCTGACCGTGTGTGTTTTTCATTACTTAACTGTTAATTAGTCACGAAGTGTGACATATAATTCATACCTTAATGTTTTCTTTCTTTTCCTTCGTATTTTTATTCGTGTTTACTAAATGTTTCGATTACATAAAAATCTTCATCAGTAGTAACAAGGTAAAAACAAGATGTTATAAAACAAACAATTTTGAAGAGATAAGTAGCTAACCTGGTTTTAGTAAACGCTGAAAAGTAAATACCTCCGATGCTTGTGGACAATTAAGCAACTTAAATAATAAGCATTAAATGTTTAGTGTAGTTTGCGTTTATTGCCTAGAGTGAAAGAGAGCGTACAGAATGTTGGTCTTAAAGAACAATGGAATGAGGGTAACATTTACAGCTACATAAATTCCATCTTAGACAATTATGTCCGATGTCAAACACTCAGTAGTACTCAGAGTACTTCTGTTTATTAAAACCTTTTTGCGAATAAACATAAGGGTGTAGCCGAATAGGTTACCGAACAAATACCAATGGCGTCACTACCGCTTTCAGTCAACTAAATATTGTTTCTCTCGAGACATGAGTATTGTTGTCATCCTTTAACACTTACCATATTTCGTTTCTATCGATGATACAGTGATTGGTAATAGGAACTTATCCTTATAACAGACTGCTGGAAACATAAGAAATTAAATATATAAGTTTTACGTGAATAACTTAACTGTAACCATTTCTGTACTATCTCTAACATAACAGACGGCATCATCAGAATACATACAGAATATATTGTGTGAATATATATGTCAATAGGTCAAACTTTAAATTAATCTTTAATTTATACTGAATAATGTATACTTTGACATATAAGAAAGAAAAAAAGATATCAGTCTAGCACTCATTGTTTTACCATCTCTATCTTGTCCGGCAATATTTTCGCTTATCCAGAACTGCATTTCTAAAAGATCTATATATTCTGTTCGCTTTAGTCATCGTCTGTTATGTTAGAGATAAAAACTGCAGACGAAAATAGCTTCAGTTAATACATTAGATTTTTGTACGAATTTTTTTCTGAATTTCATATGGTACTATATATAGAAGGACTGAAATGAAATATCTATTGAAAGTTGAGAGAAGTCCCGTCTGTATCGGGATCTTTTCATAGAAAGTTGTCACCTAACGTTGAGAAACTATTTCCATTGCTAACGATTTGTTAGTTGTATTAATGTTGATTTTAACACAAGTCACACGTATTACGCCTACCCCACAGCTAGAGATGGGACGAAAGACTACCGACATGTTTATAAGAAATGAACATGTTCTATACAAAACATATCTTTTTATTCCCTTATTTTGTTGAACGTTTGGACTAAAATTAATTTCTTCATATTTGAGCTGACAATGCACAGTGGGCAACCAAGCGGACATTAGGCAAAAAATCGAAATATGGTACGTGGTCAGACAGATAAGTGTATCCGCTTTAATGTCACCAATGCATCCAAATATCAGAAAAGTGATCCTCAAATTCACTGGATGAAAGTTTTAAGTTTAAACAGATCATAAACAATATTCCATT
>CAJNOQ010005707.1:0-14799 GCA_905250885.1 Didymodactylos carnosus | reverse complement strand
TTGAATCATTTCAATGCTATGATCAACATCAAAAATCGACACGCCACTTAGAAGTCATCCATAAAGGGTTGAGTTACAAGCTCCAAACAGAACTCGAAAGAGAGTACTTGCTGTCTTTTATAAATAATACTTTGTCACAAGAAGCAGGATCATTTCTTTGGCGCTAGAACCATTACTTTGGCTCTACAATTATTCAGACATGTTATTAATAACAAACAATTGAAATTGATTAAAAGATTTAGCGGAACATATCAGTCCGATCAAGTCATTCAATGGTACACGGGGCACCCCTTTATCTATAAACAAGTTAATCTTGCAGAATATCAAGAGATTAAAGAGTATGAAACTGCGCTAACACTTTGTCGTGGGGTAAGAATGTCAACTGAAGAAGTTAAAAAATTAAAAGAAAATATTGATAACCTAATATCTGCAAATGGGTTTTTATCTACTAGTCTATCGAAAGATGTTGCATTGAGGTTTGCTGGTGCTGAATCAGACAAGGAACAAAGTGTTTTATTTGAAATTGGTTGTAATTTAGCAACAAATAATTTGTAATGTTGGCTCCGACAGTAGGCTACAAGCCAGCATCCAGACGAAAAAGAAATTTTGTTTGATTTGGATGATGTATTTGAAATCGTATCTGCTCTCTACGATGAGCCGTTCAAAGTCTTAGTAGTCAAAGTGAAAGTGTCAGATGAACGACGAAGAAGTGCCCAAGAATATATAGAAATGACAACAAGACATTGAAAAACTATCAACAGTCATTTAATATGCTGTTAAGCGCCATACCTCCACGTGTAGCGCCTTCAGCTTGTGTGTTGAATGATATGGCTGTGATTTTTAGTAACAGAGGCCAATATGACAGGGCTTTGGAGTGTCACAAGAATACTATGACGATCGTGGTACAGCCGCTTCATTGGAAAATATAGGCTTCATTTATCGTAAAAAAGGTGAATATGATTGTTCATTACAATATCATAAGGAATGTCTTGCCTTAATCATAAGAAAACAACGGTTTCCAGCTGAACATAAGAACATAGTACACTGTTTACTGAATATTGGCGATATTTCTAAGGATAAAGATGAACTTAATATTGCATTAGATTACCAAAAACAAACATTGAAAATAAATGAACAATGTCTTCCAGCTGGCCATGATCATATTGCTTCGTGTTTGACCCATATTGGGCTTGTTCTTAGTTACTAAGGAAACTACGATGAAGCACAGGATTATTATATGCGAGCTGTTGAAATACGTGAGAAGGCCTTTTCTAATGGTCACCCAGACATGGCAGATAATCTATCTAATATTGATGCTATTTTCTATCCGAAAAACAATCATACTCTTGCTCTTAAATATTTTAAAAGGGTTTTACAAATGAAAAACGCATTTCATCGCTTGGACAATGATAGAACGGTTGGTATATTCATGTATATCGGCATGCTATTGACTAAACAAGCTAAATATAATCAGGCCGTGTCATACTACATGAAAGCCGTTGGAATCAAAGAAAAAATCCTTCCCGTTGGACATGCTACTCTTATTGATTGTCTCACTAACACTGGCATCGCATATCGAGACAAAGGTAATTTTACGGTTGCTTTTGATTATTTTGAAAAAGTTAAGAAAAATGCAGAACCAGCCAATGGTCGCTCACCGAATTATATTCAGATAGCTCGTCTTACTGACAATATGGGCATTTCACTTAATCGTTAAGGTAAAGGGAACGAGGGTTTAAAGTATCGTTTGGAAGCTGTTGAATAATTGACAAAGCGTTTTCACGTGCTCATTATGCTGATTAGGTGGATAGTATTGGAAATATTTTTTCTGCATTGCTCTACTGTACTTGTTCGAAGATGGTGAAAATCATGGAAATCCGTCATATTGAAATGCGTTTTTCACCATCAAATCGAACTCCAAACTCAATATAAATCCTGTAAAACATGATGGTATAACAAATACAAATATCACTCTCATTTGCATAAAAAAATACTCATATGATATGATAGTCTAGAATCAACTTTTAAGGCGCCGAAAAATTAAAACTAAATAATGAACGGTTTCTGATCATTTGGTTTTGGTTATTTTTAGAGTGTCTGAAAAACTGATTTTCGAAAAAACTGTATCTTCAAAAGTCATGGGAGAAAATCCTTTTAGCTCTTTACTAACCGGTACCGTCTATCGATTGACGTATGAAAGAACGAAATCGGAAGGTGTCGCTTTCATAGGTTACCTCGCAAGCATTCACCGCCATAAAACTAGAGAATCGGGATCCGAACGATAAAAGTTCGTTTTAGACTTTTGTTGAGTGTCACCGTCGGTTCTATGGTGTAGCGGTATCACTCTGGACTTTGAATCCAGCAACCCCAGTTCAAATCTGGGTAGAACCTGATTCTTTTTTCTTTTGTCGTACACCCTTGCAGGTCAAGGCAACTTTCTTGTGCTGCACTTTTTCATTCCTTCACGTGCGATTCTATTATTTCTTTATATGAAACCGAAAGGTGAAAAAACGAAAGTGAGTTTTTCGAAAATTCATACTACTACATACATTAACCAATCCCCGATTTATTGGTGAAAACATGTTGATCCAAGTGTTGAATACGGTTGAGAAAAGTAAGTCGGAATTTTCGGCGGGTTTTGTCAGGCTTTTCGAAAAGCCGTTGTTTTGGCCAGCTAAAACAAATTTCAAGAAACTGAAACAGCTTACCACCTATCAGCTTACCACCTATCGATTCAAAAAAAAAATGCCGTTTTCTTCCAGAAACCGTCCCGTGTCCTTCCTTCATTTCTTATTTCTGTAGCCTTGAACTGATAGTGAACATTTAGGGCTTTTTTTATAAATTCTATAACTTTGTCAAGAAAGATCGTGTACAGCTGGCAGATGTCTCATTTAATCCGAAATTTGCGTGCCACAATTATGCCTCATTAAGACAGGTTCTGGTTATTTTTAGAGTGTCGAAAAAACTGATTTTCGGAAAAACTGTATCTTGAAAAGTCATGGGAGAAAATCCTTTTAGCTCTTTACTAACCGGTACCGTCTATCGATTGACGTATGAAAGAACGAAATCGGAAGGTGTCGCTTTCATAGGTTACCTCGCAAGCATTCACCGCCATAAAACTAGAGAATCGGGATCCGAACGATAAAAGTTCGTTTTAGACTTTTGTTGAGTGTCACCGTCGGTTCTATGGTGTAGCGGTATCACTCTGGACTTTGAATCCAGCAACCCCAGTTCAAATCTGGGTAGAACCTGATTCTTTTTTCTTTTGTCGTACACCCTTGCAGGTCAAGGCAACTTTCTTGTGCTGCACTTTTTCATTCCTTCACGTGCGATTCTATTATTTCTTTATATGAAACCGAAAGGTGAGAAAACGAAAGTGAGTTTAGAAGGACTACCGCAGAAAACTTTCACTCTGCATGTAGAAATATGCTGCAGAAGTGGAAGATACGTCTTTAAACACACTTTTTATAGGTTTCCGAATATGCTCTTTCCAATGATGAGATTTTCGAAGTCCTAAACTACTTTTTGTGGGTTTTCCGATGGCCGGATCTCTAAAAAACTCTAAAAAAATGTTTGCTCGGTCAACTAAATGATCTGAGTATTCGATCCAATAAAACTAGAGGATCGGGATCCGAACGGTAAAAGTTCGTTTTAGGCTTTTGTTGGATGTCACCGTCGGTTCTAAAATTTCTGATTAAAATGAGACATCTCTCAGCTCTACATGACCTTTCTTTCCAAAGTTATACAATTTACAACAAAAGCCCGAAATTAATTTCTTCTTATTTCTGTAGCT
The DNA here is from genome assembly GCA_905250885.1 of Didymodactylos carnosus. Lineage (NCBI taxonomy): Eukaryota > Metazoa > Rotifera > Eurotatoria > Philodinida > Philodinidae > Didymodactylos > Didymodactylos carnosus. Next base: position 11,006 of record CAJNOQ010005707.1, on the reverse strand, counting down.
TTGAGCTGACAATGAACATTTAGGGCTTTTCTTGTGAATTTTATAACTTTGCGAAGAAAAGTCGTTTATAGCTGCGAGATATTTCATTTTAATCAGAAATTTGCGGGTACAATCATGTCTCGTTAAGAAAGGTTTTTGTTATTTTTCAGAGTTTCTGAAAAACTGGGTCTTCAAAAATCATACGGGAATATCCTTTTAGCTTTTTACTAGCCCAGTACCCTCTATCGATTGACGTATGAACCACTGAAGTCAGAATGTATCATTTGGATAGGTTTCTTCGTATGCATTTAACGCCATAAAACTAGAATCGGGATCCGAAAGGTAAAAGTTCGTTTTAGGCTTTTGTTGAGTCTCACCGTCGGTTCTATGGTGTAGCGGTAGCACTCTGGACTTTGAATCCAGCAACCCCAGTTCAAATCTGGGTAGAACCTCATTCTTTTTTTCTTCTGTCCTACACCCGTGCACGTCAACGCATATTTTCATGCGCTGCACTTTTTCATTCCTTCACGTGCGATTCTATTATTTACAGTATGCGAAACCTATTTTTCTTTAAAGTAATGCGTAATTTGATATATATATATATATACAATTGTGATTCAAGGCAAGTATTGAGTATCTTACAGTTTCAAACAATATTAAGACGATAAATTCATTTTTCTTTTGCGGTCTAAGTGGAAATATCGTGTAAAAATGTCTACTAACCTTCTTTATAGTTAATCGAATAGCTGGTCACTTTGACACATGAACTTTATTAGAAAAAATATTTGAAAAATGCACTGTTGTAATATAAGATCTCGAACGGCTTCTTGTCATATGGTGACATACTCATGTCGCTGATGTTCTTGACTTTTCTTCATCTTCAAATACTTGAGTAGCGTCTGTTTATACGTCTCAAATTGTGCAACGATTTTTCGTGTACACTCTCGAAAATCTTCTTCTAAAAATGTTTGACATAACGATAGTTTTTCGATACTAAACGATTGAATACGCCGGTGAAATAAATTATCTTGAACGTCTAATAACGATGGCGCAGTCATGGCAGTGTCGTGACATAGATGACAAGATATTGATGTCATAAGGTTCACGGGAATAGCTTCCACATTTTTTCGTTCACCGTAAAGCCAACCATTGAATGTGTCGGTGTGTTCATGACGCATCCATCGAGCAGTCGTCAGCGTTTGTAATGGAGAAAAATGATAGGGTTCATAATGCATGGATCGTATTTTATTCGTAGATAGTGAGTGTTGAAGTCGGGTGCACGAGACGGGCGACGGCTGAGGTTGACAGTGTACAGTTTGAGATTTAACTGGGCTCATTATTCGACAAGTTGATTTAATGTAGTGAACATCAACAGGATAGATGTATGGATTCATGTATGAACATTGAATATGTCTAGCTTACAAGTTCATTTCTACTTTATATATGTCTGCTTCAGAGTCAGACTATGTAAGTTGTGTGTAAAGGAATGCATGTTATTTTTATTTCTATCCGCTTAACACTCTGATGTGATGTAATTTTGATTTGAAAAGAGAGAAGAAAATATTTGTGGAATGTCTACATACGTATGGTCGATCTAACGAACGATCAGTAATAGAATAGAAACAGATTTATTCTCATGTGACATGTGAAGAAGTCGTTTATATTGACTATATTTGAAACTGCTGCTGTGATTATGCTTTTCTTTCTACTGTTTTGTTAATTATAATATCATAAAATGTTGAAGAGCAGCTTTGTAGAATGGATCTCTTTAGATGGTCTAATTCATTTAGTTCCGACAGAAAGAAGTGTAAATGCTACATTGAATACACAAGTAGTTTGTATTCGAAAAATCAGTTTAGTGAACCTTAATGGTTTCCGAGTTTCTTGTCTCTTGTTTGGATTGAATTATGGCATGAATACACTATTTAATTCAAGTTCGACTTAATATTATGGTCAGTAAGTGACAAATGAAAACTTCGTGCGTGTAGAATGAGCAAGTAATCTTCTACATAGCTGCTACATGAAATTAAGAAAATAACCTTGGAAAATGAAAACGTTGAATTAGGATTGCTAAGTTAAGTCAGTGTGTAGACACTTCAGTCAAGCTAAGCTTCCATTAAAATTTTTTGTTTAAGCGCCAGTATCAGTGTGATTTACGTTGACATTTAAGTTTAATGTAAGCTTATCTTGTTCGGACACTTGTTCTTCTTAAATTAGATCTGAATGTAAAAGAGTGTATTGTAAATAAGGCCATAGATTCATAACGTAAACGCAGAACATTTTAATTTGATTTTTGAAGAAATTCTCAGTTATATAATAACGAATCACTTGCACTTTATTTCAGATAAAATAAAATTCATTTGAGCCATCTGTTATATCATTTTAGTGCTAATTGTATTTGGTCACTATGAATAGAATGTAGTATTCCCACTATCCGATAAAAAAACTAATTTATTACGCCCGAAAAAAGTTATTTCTGTTTCTTAATTTTGTATCGTCATTCACTCTCGTTTAGACGAGAGAGTGTCATAGTTTATTTAGAATAAATGTTTCAATGTTAATGTTTCTTCTACCGCACTTAGTAGTAATTTATCTTGACAGTGAAACAAAGTGGTTGATTGACCAAGTATATATGACTAATGTGTAAATCTCAGCATGTTTCAAATAAGACGACATCCATGATGTAAGGTGTTGCTTTTTTCTCCAATAACAACATATCTGTGTATCATTTATTTTTTGTTTTGTTTATTATTGCGTTATCTTGAGTCCTGACGATTACAAAGAGAAAAAGAAGAAGAAAAAGAAAAATGCAGAATAAAGTAACAGATATTATTGCTTATATACTAATAATAATAGTAAACAACAACAAAGATGCTATATAAGATTAGTAGAGTGTGTATATAGGATTTTTAATGTTAACAAATTGAGAGGAAGTAATAACACGTTAATTGAATATATATATATATATAGTAGTAAAAAATGCACCTGTTGTTTTTTCTATAATGGGATTATGATTAGTTATTTCATCATAACATAGATTACTAATTTTGTATTTAATGTCGATAATTCTTCGAAACGAAACTTTGTCAAATAATCATAAGAATTATTTCTACATTTATTTGATTGAAGTAGACGTTATTTTTCTAATGATAGATTTCTTTTTTGTAACATATTATCTGGAAATTCTTCATATATTTTGTTAACGATTGTATGTTATGACAAAGTCAATAGTATGAAAAATGTCACAAAAATTGTTGATTGCATCTTTTTACATGGAAGTTGGAACAATAACTAGTTTTAACTGACTTTTTTCTTGATGTTTTTCTATATAGAACAGAAGTCTTCTATATGATTGTCTATCCCGTTATACAATTTTTATCGACTATTATCATCAACAGGAGGAGAGGAAAAAAAGAAAGGAAATAAATTTGATTGAATTTTTAGTTAAATAAGAATGATATTCATTTCATTGCTTTTTTTTCTTCTGTTCTATGTAATCAGTTATATGACATAAAAAATAAAGTAAATCTTTTTTTTCTCTTTAACTAGAGCACATAGATACACACGTGCAAGATACTGTGCATATGTTTGGTTTGTGGACAAAAAATGGTTTCCTCGTTTTTTATTTCTTCTTTTTTCATTTTCTCTCTATGAAGATATGTTTTTCTAACTGAAGACCTTGTTTGCGGTTTTTTTTTCTCTTCTTCAGAAACATTGTTCTTATACGACATTTGTGTTTTCTTCTTTCTTATCTATTTTCTTCATACTATTATAATTATCTCTGTTTTACACAATAATATTTGTGGCTCTTTTGTTTTAATATGCGGTAAAAACATGTAGTTAATCGAATATATCTATTAAATGATAAATAAATAATTCATATTGAAAATGTCTTTCAATATCTTATAATGATAAAAGGAAGGCTCTATATTGAACTTATCTTTCATCCGTTCATTTTCTTTCGTTCGTTCGTTCGTGCGTTCGTTCATTCAATCACTATTATAATTGCTATAGATTGGCTCTTATGTTGATTTTTGTCCACTTTCTCTTTGTTAAGTAAAATAATTGTAGTGATATTCATGGTGTAGAGCTGAGTGTATTGCATCAAAGGTGACAATTGAATTCTTTTTTTTTATTCTTCTTCTTAACGAATAATGGAGTACTTTCAACGGCACACGATTGAAGTATATACCTACAAAAGTACATACTTCTATTATTTCAATGTATATATGACACATTACATTAAATTTTGTAGGTAAGAGATGTATCATTTCTAAAGAAAAGGATATTCTATTTATTTCCATGCTTCTAACTAGTTAATCTTTCCAACACAAAATAACTTTGAACGAATCAAATAGGAACAAACTTGACTAAGACAGACATAGGACAGTATGTGGCTGTATTCTATTAAATTGAAATTAGAAATTAACACATTTCTTTTTGTTGAAAAACATTATTTTTTTGTTCTCAAAAAATATATCTTTTGCTTTGCTGCTAAATTATTTTTAATAGTCAGCTGATATTTATAGTCATTCTTTATCATTCACACAGTATGTGTGAATCGATTAACAGCTGTTTTTCTCGATCAACCATAAGTCAAATGTTTGCATTTTTTTCATCGAACTGAGTGAGAGAAAAAAAAGTTAAAAATGGAGTTTAGTTCATTTCATAAAATAACATCTAGATAAACTTTTTTTTTATTATTATTAAAAAAAAGAAGACAATCAACATCAGACATTTTTTTTTCATTAATTTTTAATAATTTTTAAAGTATAAATACGTTTCGTGCTTAAGATTTCTGTGTCTTGAGACAATAACGTAGACACGTCAAACAATACTTAACTTTAAATATTGATGGTAAGTAAAACTATCAGATAGAGTTGATTATTCTATATATGTCAGTATATTATTGTTCCCATTGGAATAATTAAATTTGAATATAAATTCTGTTGAGAATCTAGAAAAATTGACACATGGACACTTTTTTGTCGTTTTGTGACCGCTTCTGATGTCAAGTGTTCTTTTGTTTTCGTCAGTAAAGTGTGTTTTTTAAGTACTCTTTTCTTTTTTCTCCTTCTTATCATTTATATTAGCGTGATATAAAGTATATATTAAATCTCAGTAGAATTGGACCTATTATTATTAATGTGCGTGTTTAAAAATATAATTATTACGTCTTATATGATCTTGTATTAGGAAAGTTGAACTCCCCCTCCACCTGCCAAAAAGTTCTCTTAATCTTAACGAAACTCTCATAGAATGTTCCCCATTTCCGGGTACACTAATAAAAAATGTTTAAAGTTCTTCATCTAGTTTTTTTCTCGAGATATTATCCGAGTAAGGATTGAAATGGATCTGTTCTTAATTACAAAATCATTTTGTCAAGATTAGTGTTGGAGAATTTGAATTTTTTTTTTGTATGCACATACATCTACGGACTAAAAGAGTCAATTTTTTCTAGTGGTTACTTTATCTATTTTGACATTCAAAGTCGAAAAACTTCGATTCAAGTTTTCTATAAATTCAAGTTCTTTTTGAAAATGACCGTGATATTTATAAATCGGATCTCTCTAACTTTTTTTCGTATAGATGACCTTCGAATCGTGAAAGATTCAAGACTTCCTGATGCTGTTATGGAGAATGTTTGTACGTACTAAATGCTGCAAGCTGAAAAGTTGTGAAAATTACACCATTTTTTCTCAGCATTCGATCTCACTCACAAGGGAAAATCACGTTCTTTCTCTTTTTTTTTATTCGATGCTTCATAATGGGTTAGGTGGTGATGTATCAACCAAACGCACTCGTATAGTGTAGTTCTTTTAGGTTTCTACTAAAAATGTTATTATGCAGTTCACGGTCACTCGATTGCTACGACTTTTAAGATCGTATTGTTAAATCTTTCACAAAAATTTTTATGATTGTCAAATGTCATGAAAAATTTTCAGGAGTAAACATGACGGATCAGACAATCACTCACTTATCATAACAGTAATTGTAGTACTAAACTTTTGCTTTTCTGTCGGTTGAGATAAAAGAAAGAATCTTAATAAACTACTAAGAAGTCTTAATAATTCTAGTATTAAAGAAGCCTACTGGTTATATGCATCAGATATAATGTTATAACAAAAATTTCATCTATTTACTGATAGTAAAACTACTGTATGCCTGCCTGATGCATGTTTTTGAATAAGACGAGAAGAAATAAAATAGCCATCAAAAGGAGAAACCTATGATGACATCTTGAAGGTTGTTGTTCGCCAATGAACAATAACACACCTTTTTATAATCAGATTATTGATTTAGACTACAAAGATAAAATACAAAGAAAGAAATAATAAAGACGAAACACGCATGTATCGTTTGATTTATAACGTAGTTATTTATGTACAAAGAAAAAAAGAAACTTTTTATTGCGTATAACCGATAATAATGTATCATGTTGAATTTTTTGATTAATTGACCCCCCGTAATAGATGGTGCACAACTATTTATCATACATTGGTTAATTCCACTCTATTGAATATCTATTCTGCTTGAGACTATATAAATTACAGTGATACTTGTATATATGATCATAGATATGTAAAAGGAACGCAATGACTAGAAAAAGGAGAACAAAACTATCATCATCATCAATTGTTGTCGTTCATGCAAGAAGAATCCAACAACAACAACAATTTTTAATCAATCATATTGATAAAAATTTGAGTAGAAATAATGTGGTGTAATACAAGTCTATTGGTCAAAAAAGGTATGATTTATAAATGACTGAACTAGTGAAAACTCTGAACTAGTTAAAAATGCTAATTTTATTCAAAAGATTTGCTTGAATATTAGCAGTTGTCTGTCAGTTGATTATAATTCATCTATTCACTTTAGGATGTTTTATATGTTCAGTAATTATTTAAGTGTTTATTTATTTGCTCAATTTCTGTTATTATCATCAATTTTTCATCTTATAAGGACTGATCAATGTTCGATATTTCGTGATCTAAGCTGTTCTTGTTACTCGGATATTGATTCCGAGCCGATGGCTTCATCTTATCAACATGTTTATAACGATCCAGCAATTGAATATTTATCGCCTCCTACATTAGATAAAAAGAATTATAATCCTTATACATATTCACATTTACATTGTAAAGAATCATCACTACCACCGATACTACGATTTGGACCAGATATCAATAAATATAATCGTTTTCGTACAATTAGTCTTGTATTTACTAGTGATTATTTGATTGTGCCATCGAATTATTTTCAAAATTTATCTAAATTATTTATCAATACATACGTGGAACGTATTATTGATATTAAACTAAGATTTACTAATTTTAAACGATTAACGTTTAAAGAATACTCACTAGCAGACTTGTACGATAAGAAACATTTGACAAAAAATTTGTGGCTAGACATTATACCACAACGAACAAATATGACGGTTAGTTATTTTAGATATTTTCCAGGATATACGTTTATAAGTTAATGGGCTGATGGAAATAGAGTCTTGCGTAGTTTGTGGTCTTGATCGGATCCATGTTTGAACCACTGGAATCGGAGATGAAAATTTCTTACGGTTTAACTTCACACCGAGTTTATCGCAAACAGAGAGACGTTCGTTTACTACAAAAAAAAAGAAAATCTCTGTTGAAGCCTATCTGATCTGTTGTCAATTGTTATAACGAAAAGAGAAACAGAAACAGAAAGACTTATTTTCTTATTCATTAGTAAGGTTAGTATTACTTGAGCGTTGCAGAGAGTACTAAATAAACTCAAGCAAATAATCACCTATGAGAAAAATCCAGATGCATTTCGTCGATAAACGACTATTGTCTATTAAAAAAATAAGAGGTATGGCTATTTTCTGAGTATCTCGAGAACGAAATGTGGTAGAGAGCCTTAGTTTTCACTATCCAAGAAGAGACTTTTGAGGACATTTTTATAACATATTAATTCGAAATAGTTTTTTAAAGAAGATTTTTGAGGAGATCTTTGGAAAACCAACTCATAACTCAAAAACTTATGAATACTTTCAGTTTTATTCATAAACAGACCCAAAGTGTCCTCTTCAAAATGGGAGTCATGAAAGACCTAAATTTTCATTGGTTCGGGCGTGGTATCCAATTTCCTTGGAGTCGTTGGACTGGTATCCAGTGACGTCAAGTAGTCTTGAAATCGAATGGAACATACATAATTCTTCACGCTGAATTTGATGGCAATGTTTATTTTGAGAAAGAATTTAAAAAAGGGGGTGAAAACTGAGTTCTGTCAAAATTAGTGGTTCCAGGTCATCTTCACTTAATATTAAAACATTTACTGCGCACTCAAAAAACATCAGAGCAAGTTCAAAACCGCAACTACCATTATCGGATGATAAATGGATAGTTGCAACTGAGGAGAAATCTAGTCGTTACTAAATAGTTGCAATCGAGTAAAAATCTAGTAATCTCGATAAATCAGATGACACTAGATTTTTTTTTAATGTTTGGGAGAGCTGAAGAAAACATTTTTCAGACGGTTTCGAAGTTAGCTTTAGAAAAAGCTAATCATAGCATTCTAAATAAAAGATGAACTTTAATTATTTCAAATTCATTCCTCTAGTCACCAAATTATTATTCTTTTTCTTCATAGACTCTGAACAGTGAAGAACAAGAGAATTCAACAGAGACAATCGTTCAAACTTCTAGTCCATTTGAATTTGATTCAAATTGTTGGAGTGGTTTGTCGCTATCATTATTTACTTTGTACATTCAAACGCCCACTGATCGTTTATCAAGTAATTATCCATTCGAATATTTATTTAATAATACCAAAATAGATGAATTACACATTACTGGTAGTATCATTGTTCCATCGCCAAACATTAGTCAAACAACATTTAACGGTCTAATTCGTACACTAAAACTTCGTCGTCGTGTCGATGTAATCGATTCACATGAATTTCCATATTATTCACAAACAATTGGTGTAAAATCGTATACTATCGAAGCATTAGGTTCATCTCAGATGAATTTAACAGATTTTCAACATTATTCTAATTTACGTGGATTAATATTGATTCAACCAAATTTTCCTGTTCGTATCCATGTTTTTTTATCTGCATTAGACACATTAGTATTCGATGTTGAACGAATTTATTCTACATCTTTAATAGGAGCTAAAAATATTAATTATTTAAAATTAGGTAATCGTCTACGTACAATTGATCCGTTTTCATTTCGACCATTACATCGACTAAGTCGACTTGATTTATACGATGTTGATTTATCTCAATTGACATTAGATACTAGATGTATTCTAACAGAATTTATTCAAGATAATAAACAACATTTATTGATTATTTATCCATTTACACAAATAACGTCATATTGTGAATGTACACAATTATTTTTCGATATTACAAGATCAAAAAAATTATTAAGTGATGAGAATATAGTATGTGCAAAACGTTGTCGATTCTCTAATTGTCTGATAATAAATCAATTTTTTCGAATAATGATACCATTAGAGATAGTTAAAGATAAAGAAAGGAATATGAAAAAGAATGATGATAACGATATTTTAATTGTCGATCATGATCATAGACCGGATGATATTGATTTTTTGGAACCGGTTGATATCGTCACAGAAATTCTAAATACAATGCAAGAAAATTTAACATTACCAGTAGACAAGGGAACGAATAGCCTAAAGTCTATTGAGCAACATATCAATCTAGTCAATTCAACGTAAGTATGAATTCGATAAACGACATGGCCGGATAACTCTACAATTAGAGTGAAATTCCGTAACGAAATCTTAACATTTTGCTGTACTTATGTTTTTTTTTAAAGAAAGCATGTGCTGTCGAACATCTAGGATTGTAATTCAAACGTTTCTCTACCAAATGAGACGTCTCGGAGCTCTATACGTTTTTTTGTTTAAAAAAGAAAGGAAATACAAAACGCCCTTCTCACGCTTCATTTCGGGAAAGTAACATGTAGTATTTACCATTGATTATTTAAACAAAGAAACGTATATAGCTCCGGGACGCCTCATTTTGTAGAGAAACGTTTGCTTTACAATCCCGGCACTGTACACGCTTTCTTTAAAAAAACATAAACATAGCAAAATGTCAAGATTTCATCACGGAATTTCATATCTGGCCGTGGCGTAAAATAGATTTAAAAACTTCATATTTATTTTACATTTTTTAGATTATCAACGTTAGTCGCTGATTTAGATGTGGTGGAATCATTCGCAAATGAAGATGAATATTATGATCTTGCTCAAATTACACCCACTCCAAAAGTGATAGAATCCACCACGAAATCATCTCTTATTGATCAATACTCTACTCAGAGAGGTACATCTCATTTTCCGTTAAAATCGTCTGTTACTGTTACCCATAAAAGTCGTTTATATCTGAATATCAATGAAGATTCATTAACTATTTCTACGACAATCCTGCCACTTCCGCATTTCTTATCATCTGAACAATCGCCGCTGTCACACTCTTCGTCCATTCAAATTCCTGTTTACTATATTCCAATTGCCTTTATCGCCGGTGCATTAATTATTGGTTTAGTTGCGATATTAGTGACAATTCTTGTGATGAGAAAACGCAGTCGTTACGGATTTGACCCTGTACCTGCTCAGGCTACGCATGTTTAGTTGATTTTTCTATTCTATCTTGTCTTTGTATCTTTGCTTATCTTCTTGTTACTGAGCAATCAGTTATAGTTTATTGAAAATAATAATTAACTAATTTTTACAAGATAAAGACATGAATCCTAATCAGAGTGGATAATTACACTTGATTAGAAATTTTGGATAACTGATACTTCATTTGTACGTGAACTAAGTACTGATTAAAGACGCTTTTACCATGTCAAAAGCAAAGGAAGTCGGATATTAAATAGACGGCCTGGCCAGCTAACTCTACCTGCGTACGTAATTCCGTGACGTTTTTCTATGATTTTGTTTTATTTGCAGAAATTTTTGAAAAAGTCAGAACTCAAAAGTAAATAAACCATTTTGTAGACAAT
>CAJNOQ010005706.1:0-14799 GCA_905250885.1 Didymodactylos carnosus | reverse complement strand
TTGCTGAGACTTCTGCTTGTGGGGCTTTTGGTGTAAAAGTCATAACTCAATGAAAAAAGGTTGCTGAGAGGTGCGAGATATCTCGTTTTGAAGAGAAGTCTTTGCTCTATCCTACTGAATGATGGAAAAAATGTTTGCATCAGGTTTTTAAAAAGTGGGGTTTTGGAGATCCTGGATTTCTGAGAAACCTTTTTTTAAGCAGAATAAAGTAAAGTTGAACTTTTTTGACTAATATATATATATACACACGTCGAAGTCAGTGCTGTACGAACCTATCCTCAGATTTATTGTATCTACTAGGGTTCACGAGAAAGAACAAAAATAAGTTTGTCTCTAAACGTTTTTCCTCCACTTTACATGAAGAAAAGTTTGATAACTATCTTAAGTTTCTCTCTTCAATTTAAGTATGAGTTGAACAAAAAGAGATCGAAAAAAATCGTTATTAAAATAAATAGGACATAAATGTTTAGGAATGAAAATGATGAAGGCGGTTGATAATACGAATTAATGTTGCGCGGTAGAGTTATCAAGAAATATAATCAAAGTAGTCTAACTCTGTCTACAATAGATAAGAGAATCTCATTTATAAGTTCTGAATTTGTTTAATAGATTATCGTTTATCACTATTACCGTGCCATTATCCATGACAAGATATTTCATGTTATAATTGTGTAGTTTCTATGTGTTTTATTCCTCCAACGTGTGACATTTATTTATTGGGAAACGTAGTTGTATTTGTAATGACAAACTGTTTTGCAATTATAACAGTGTCATACTTCACAAACTTACATATATTATCAACACTATAAAAAAAGAAGAACATCTTTAAATAATCCATCGTTATAACATCAAAATAAAGTTTCGAAGTTAAAATCGTTTAAGAAATTTTAGAGTACTGAAAAATAAATCAGTTATTGAAATACGATCGATATATCTCGTACAGTGAACAAGGATCTGAAAATAAGACGCATATCAGAAGATGGTTTTGTCGTTATTAATAAATATGAGAATAAGGAGAAAGAGAAACTCTTGGGCACTATTGTTTTTATTCACCTAATATAGTTGTCTAGTAAAATTAATTATGCTTTATTATTCTTTGTCTAGAAGCGATCTGATCACTCACTTTTCTAGATAGATCGTATTAGTTGAGACAATAGTAGTAAATGAGTACAGTCGATGTTCTAGTACAGAAATTGCCGTTTTCGCGAATTTTCTGCTACTTTCCGGTCTTTTATTAAAACAATCCTAAAAATGGGCTTAATATTAAAAGTTTGAATAAATTTACATAGTACAGCTACTAGATCTCTTTCTTGACACTGTCACATGATTTCTTAGAAAAAATGACATGTTCTCTCGATTCGTCCCTAATTTCCCTCTCTCAGTTCGTCCCACTTTTTTAAGTCTTAATTCGTTTCAATTTTCTTCTCTCTCAATTTGTCCCATTTTTAAATACTTATTCTACATAAGTTCTCTGTGTGTTCTTCAAAAGAACAAGGGTTTCGTCCATGATGGTCAGAATAAAATAAATAAAAATATGTACGGAAATGTGTCTAAAGCAGACAGTAGAAATTTATATTTGGCCAAAAGTTGTCGTGTGAGTGAAAAAGTTTACAATGTTAAGTTTCACAGAAACCGAAAAAAGTAAACCACGTATAATAAACGTTTAGAAAGTGTATATTTTCTGTTCATTCACATGTTTATGAATTTATTGAACTATTACGTCAAGAACATGTCTTTCAGTACCATCACATAGAAGAATCTAAAGTCCAAACTCGTAAACGGAAAAAAAAATAGTGAATATTAACTAATTTTTTAATAGAGCATTTTTGAATCAAATCTTTTCTATTTCGTTCTTCAAAACATAAATTTTATCTAAGAAATAAATTTTTTTGTACAATATGTTTTTAATTTAAAGTGCATGATATGCATCCTTAACAGATTGAATGAAAAAAAGACTCAATTTAAAATCAGTTTTGTTTATTTGATGTCTGTTTATATTTTATATATGCGCTGTACGTATTTCCAGTCCAGGAAACATTCTTTAGCACGTATAATGATGTACTACGACTAAACGTCTTTTACCATTGAAAAATATCTGTGCATATTTTAGTTTTCTTTTATTCTTTCGAAGAGTTCAGTTCCGTATACATTTTTTATACGCAAAGTGAGTGAATTGAGAGTTAAAAACATAGACTATTTCGAGATCTTTTAAATATTATAACATTTAGCTGGTGGTTTTTATATAAACATTTTGTTTTTCTTTCTTTTCTTCGCCAATCTAGACAATTATTCTATTTAGTATATTATAATAATCCAGTTCGTAAGTTCAACGGATGTTATGTTTTCTATTAATTTTCATGATCTCTCTTTCTTATTGTATATAATAGCAATCAATTTTTATATTTGAGAATAATGAAATGTTTGTTCATATGACGATTATAATCATGTATTATTCTTATAGTAACAAAACTGTTTTGATTTTTTCTATTTCTATTCTATTTTATTAAAGACACACTAGAGAGAGAGAGAGAGAAAGAAAAAGAGAAAGAGAAAGAGAGAGAGAGAAGGAGAGAGAAATAAGAGAGAAAAAAACTTTTTTTTATTCTAATTCTACTACTTTATAGTTTTTCCTGTCGGAAAAACGAATCAAGGGTTGTCTTATAATCATATTATACTCCAAAAGAGAAACTGAAAATATTTTGTTGTATATATCTTCCGAATATAGTGAGCACAAATGAGTTCTAAATACGACATTTTCATAGATAAGCTCAAAAAACGATAAAGAAAATGATGATAATAACCTTAATAAAAAAAAACAGAAAACAATTCTCATATCAACCAAATAACCATTATAGGAAACATTTTTTGTTACTCGTGTTCTAACATAACAAGCTCAACTGAACAAAAAATAAAATAAAATAAATAAATACATCTAACATTGAAAATTTTGTTATTCATCGACGATTCAACGAAGTGTACATGTTTATTTTAATTTATTTACATGTCGTTGAAAATCGATCATTTACATTAATATTAGATAATTTTCGAAAATGTTACTTGGTCATCATGCTAAACGAAAGAAAGCTCATCAGAAAAAAGTAAGAAAAAGTTTAAAAAATTTTAATATAATCAAAAAAATTTTTTATCTAAAAGAAGAAAAATTATTGTGAAATAAAAATTTTAAATATCAATAAAATCTTGAATGTGTAATATCGAACATTAGTATTTTTAACTAGAATATCTCAGTCTTATTCTTAAAATTTTCAAAATTAGAAGAAAAATTTTATTCTTGACAGTTCTTAAGTGATTGTAGGAGTAACATTTCAATAGTTTTTTTCTTTACAGTCATAATGCAGGAATGCTTAAATAAGTTCTTTTCTTTCTCTTCTTCTTTGTATATCTGATATATATATCTTTTTCTATGCTATAAGTGAATAAATCAAAGAATACTTTTCCCTAATCTGCTATATACACACACTCCTTCACTCCGTAATGGAATAAAAAAAAAAAAATAACTTGTTTTATTCGATATAAAAACGATGTCATAAACAGACAGAAAAAATATCATAGAATAAAGAAAGAAGAATAGAAAAAGATGCGTTCTATATAATTGATATGCACAACTATGAATTAATTATATTGATGAAATAGAATATGGAGAAGATGTAGGGTGGAGAATGTGATTCAAATACCCAAGTGGTAATAAGAAATCATATACACACTGATTAATCGATTGTTATGATAGAATTAAACGTTGGGAGTCAATTGTTTCAATCATGTTTAATAATGTATATAACAGATGAGAAAAACGTAGAGTCACATTTTCTCACTGATAAGGTTAAAGTTTTGATCGATTTAGAAAAAGAATAATTCGATCGGGTTTAAACTAGATTAAACTATAATTAAGAGTAGAGAATAAACGCTAATATGTGGTTCGATCCAACAATCTTATCAGTATTCAAGAGTTTCAAACATCCGATGATTAGAAACATCAGCATCTATATAAAAAAATGAAAGTGATGGAATAGAACAATCAAATGTAGAATGAAATGCTGAAATCACGTATATCTTGTTTGTACCTTGTCCACTTTAAATAATATCGAAAAATGAAATGATCTTTCGATATTCGATCTAATTGTCAAGGTTCAATTATAGTAGGCCTCTAGCAACAATTATGAAATAAGAAAAGACTGAGAATTAATTTTTTCCATTTTTGTCATTCTATGAGTCATCCTGGTGCTTATATAGAAGGACAATAGTTTTTTTTCGTTCGTTTTATATATGAAGAAAAGTGGCTATATGTAATGTAATGGTCACGTGTCTTTTTTCAACTAGCGTCTTCTTTTTTTACTGTCAACCAGGGGTTTCAAATTATTTTTTTCGAAGTGAGACAGAAATGGGTGACGCTTATTTTAACGAAATAACCTCATATCAATCGAAAATACTCGATGACTTCAACTAAAGTCACATATTGAAAATAAATTAAAATCAATATTGTGAAGCATATCACCGATAAAAAGAAATTAAAGTTTGTTTAGAGTTAAAGAAAAGTGTTTTTTCGTATTCAGCACAATTGATAACCTAGAAAATTTTCTATTTTTAGCGAGGGATACCGTCAAAAAGTTAAGAAAAATTTTCAAACAAATTGACGCAGAAAAATCCTCATGGTAAAATTAAACAATTTTAAAAAGTTTTCTTAAGTTTTTGGCGATACCCCTTGCTAAAAATAGAAAATTTTTCAGGTTATCAAGTGTGCTGAATACGAAAAGGCACTTTGCTTTAACTCTAAATGAACTTTAATTTTTTGTCGGTGATATGTTTTTTAATCATTATCTCGTTAGAATTACACTATGTCGTTTCCTCTTATAGTTCTAATTTAGAGTTCATTCTTTCAAAGCTAATTTTTCAAATTTCAAACAATAGATTTTTCCTTTCAATTAGGTTTTATCGACAAATTCATATCACGCATTTGATAAACCCTGAGACACGCACGACAGGAAGAGTGATGTTTTTGGGGACGGTTCGAATCTTAGAATAACTCTATTTGCTACAAACTATCCAAACACCCATATGATAATGATCTTTATGACAAGATATGCTAAAGAGGGCATAAATTTTTGCATATTATGTAATAACTCGCCAATCTTTTCCTCTCAAATATGACGCAGAAGTAGTATGACTTCAAATAAATTGCCAGTGGGGGACAAAATGGTCAAATGAGGGACATTTTCGACATCTCTGTCTAAATGTCAAGACTAAATCTATAGAAGCACAAGGATGACTCATAGAATCACAAAATGGAAAAGATTAATTCTCATTCTTTTTTCATTTCACAATTGTTGCTAGAGGCATCAGTTTCAAATAATCGATCATTTTATAGTAGTCGAAGCTATACATTAACAGTTACAATGTTTTTCTTTTTTTAATTGTTGAAGTTTTTTTCCATGTGAGTTTGTACTATTTGTTAAAAAAAGAAAACGATCATTCCAAGATAATACCATTTTTTGATTCAGTATTATGAAAGAAGAAAAGGATATATATTTTTTTCAACCAATCTCGTCAATCAAAACATATGATCTGTAATATAAATATAGAAATATTATGTGGCAAAGAAAATGATGCGTTCAAATACAGAAACTTTTGCGTCTTTTAATCAATACGAACGGAAATTGAAAGGTGTGAACCCGGATACTTTGCTGTGCTTGAAACATAGTAGGAAGAGAACCGCTAATTATGTGTGTCGCATTAACGTTCATTTCCGTTGGTGAAAGAAAACATCCATTTACCACAATAACAACAAGGAGAATGAAAGAGGAAAAAAAATGAACAGTAATGATGGTACAGGTTTCCAGATAAAAATTTGAACATAGGGAATACATAATTTTGCGATTCCCTAAAATAGTTGCAACAAGTTCCACATGAATAGAGGATGAAGCATAATTATTCTATTCTGAGAGTTAAGCCTAGATATGGACAATCCTTTTGTATGACTTTGGGCTTGATTCAGCAAGATTTACAGTTCCGGCAAACAGTACAACCCATTCAGAAAAAGAGGTACTGTGCCCGATCAAACACGTTTTACTACTAAAAGGTCTTAACATGTTTAAGGAGGACGCGGTGTATATAGAAAGATGAGCATTTGAAAGAGCAGGACAATGAATAAATTTCACCTTGAAAACAGTGAATATAGTACTCCTCATTTCGAAGCATGTAAACTACACTCTAAAAAAAAGTATACCAAAAATACCTCTTTTTAGGAACCGATTTTCCGCTGAACACTTTCTAAATAGATCACTTTTAAAATAGGTAACAAAGGAATACTCTTGGAAACTGATTTACAATAGAATACATTTGAAAAAAGATCACTTTTGGAAGCGTTGAGTTGAAGTGCAAAAAGTATTCCAAAACAGAACTTTTTTTGAAAGTATTTCTTAGCGTAGCATTTTAAAACCGCTATAAAAAAAGCGTGGGAAACTTCTTTACAACTATACAATACCTTTTACAGTATACTTCCTTGTCTGACGCTCTTTTTTGGGCAAGTGTATTTCGTAATTGAAAAAAACGTATTATAATGTGCAAATAATTTTATGAATATCACTGGGAAACTACTTATAGTTGTGACTTATTAGATGGTATAACAACTCTTCTATTAAAACAGACATAATAATAACTTTTTACTAACTACTGTTTTCCAGCTGCTGGAAAACTGCGAGATTTATACTTATGTGTGTTTTAGAGAGTGATTAGTGAAATGAGATTGCAGACTATAAGGTTTATCGTGAACGGTATAGTTGGCTCAATTTTAACATCCTTCATTTACGATATATGTACATATTGATACCACAGCAGTGACATTAACACATCTTTTTATCTACATCCATATGTGCTCAATAGGCTAGAAAACATGTGTTCACTGAAAGTTGAGATTAAATGATAAGTAGTAAGCCGTGTTCGACATTGACACGTCAGGGTAATACAATCTAATCAGAAAAGAGAAAACGTTCGAAGTCGAACTGAGTTCATTTTTCAAATCCCACATATAAAAATATATAGCGCATACAATTAATTTACAATTTACAGTGGATATACAATATACAACAAACGAACGACGACTATCCACTCAGTACTGGATATATTATAGACAGCAGCTCATTCTTTCAAAATACAAGCGAAAAAATTTCATTATTATATTGTAAACTGAAACCTAATTATTAGCTGACGAGGAAACTATTCCATATGTTTAATTGTTTTCTTCTTGTATACGTGATTAAGTGCAACTTTTGATACTAATCACTAATCTGACATCTATTTGTGTCTGTTTCCTCTATCGATTTCTCCACATCCATTATCAACTTCCATTTGAAGAAGTGTTGATATAGTCAGTTTGAAGAGCATGTTCAGTTGTCCATGTGAGTAATCTTTGAGGACTAACTAATGGATTGTCACTAAGATATGAGACTTTGATCAGTATGGAAAGTGATGAGTGCAGTATTTTCACCACCTAGAAACCACAGACGTTCTTTTTCAGAGTCCTTTTTCTTCCAAAAATTGCTTAGATATTTTTGTATGGTCCATAAATTTGTTGATGCACGTTGTTCAACATTCATTTTTCCGGTTTGATGATAAATTAGTTATTTCCGTAGGTAAACATGCATTGTGAATGTATGCAGTTTCTCAAGGACATTATATTTCCGTAAGAATTTAAAGTGGGAGTGAATTGACTATAACAAAACTTATAATATGTCTTTTATCATTCCTTGGCTGGTTTCTATTGGAGTAATATTATAATTTATCAATCATCCTCAACGAGCAAAATAGTGACAATCAATCTCTTGTTCGTTTCTTTTCTAAGTCAATATAACAGTGTTATTAAGAACACATTTAATACACATTATATTGATTCTTACCGAAAAACTATTTATATACAGTATAAAAACATTTATTCATTAAATATTCCACTCTTCTTGTGTACATTTTTCCAGGATTCAGTTGACATTTATTACTTATTAACCTTTAAGATCAAAATTTCGAATTATGCTATCCTATATGGTAAGAAAATCAACTGTTATTCGTCATCAACCCTATCCCCGTTAATCAATTTAAGTTTTAAATAATAAAATAGATTTAAACAACGAGTAGATAGTTTATCACCATTATTTTCTAAATTTCTACTACGTTACACGTAAAACGGGCCATGAGTGATCAAGAATTTGCATTGAACTAACATCTATTATACACATTTTTCAGCTGTTTGCATTATGCTAAACCCTCAAAAATGCTTAATATACAAAATAATTATACGAATAGTATTGTCTGTCTTTCTTTATAGTTTTAGTAATTCTAAACAGATCATTATCACATTGTACATATGATGCTAATCTATATCTATGATGCTATCTATGCTATGTCTATGATCTATGATGCTAATCTAGGCTTTTTCTTGTCTTAGAATATGCTCAAAACGCCGACTGACTGACTCTCTTTTACAGAGAAGTGAGATGACTGTTTCGAACAGGGATGTTGCTGGATATGGCTTTGGTAAGGATGAGATCCACAATCGTGCATCACTATGCCCCTCAGATCATAAAGTTATAGCTCGCTATATCTTTCACCATCTCTCATATTATAAAGCTATATTCTACAATATTTGTTGAAATCCTAAAAGAAATCGTTTAGGTATATCTCCTGTATCTGTTTCTCAGATATATCACACCTCTCATCCTTCACGGTTTCAAGATCTTTATCTTTCATCGTTTCCTTATGATACATAGCTTCACAGGTGCCCCCAGGATCCTGAAGGGGTCCTCATGACATCAGACATCCTCCTGAAGGAATGCTCCAGAAATCTGAACACTTTCGAATAATCTTGAAACTGACTTGAATTCTATGTTATCAACTATTCGATATCTATTGAGGTTCTGAGAAAAAGCGAAAAAAAATTATTGAGCTAGTAGTGTTTTAGCAAAAACCAAATATTTTACACTATTTGCGAAGTTAGATACCTGCTAAGGCTAAGAAAATAAAACTTGAGCTAGATTGGATCCGATAAAAGGTAGTGAAGGAATATAGAGATAATGATTTCAATACATGAAGATCTCTATTGTATACAGAGACAGCAATATTCAATGGGATTAGTGGATACAGATGTTTTAAAATTAGTGTCAGTTAGAAATTTATGAATCTAGAACCTAAGAATTTTAGAATATACGAACTATAGAATCTAAGAATTTAGTGTACAGAATAAAAACAGTGTTTTTTGCAGAAGTTAAAAAACAGTTTTTACTCATGAATCATTTCTATATGTTGATTTGGCGATTATTTCCTCTGTAAGTTCACATCTAGTTATGTGTGTCATTTCGTTGTTGCGGGCATAGATTATAAAAATCAGAGCCTCTAAAAGTTAATAAATTCTAAAATTTCTAAAGTCTGTAATTATGCTATTTTGTAGTGATCTCTTGTATAAGAAAAAGTGTGTGGTCTAAATCTTATTCCGTTATATCGCGTGACCACATATTATCTCCTATTGATAAACTGTTGATAAAGTATGTCTGTCCTAATTGCATAATATCACTTATTTTCAAATTTAGAACTTTGATGTCCGCTTTAGTTGAAGCAGACATCTCCGAAGTAACCCGAGAAACTTACAAATATTCGAAAGTCAGTCTAAATTGTTTAAAAATTCTAGAGCATGATTAACTTAATACTTCTCCACAGATAACTGAATTATGAAAACATATCTTCTGATGCTGTTCTTGGAGAAAGAAAAAAAACTTGGCTAGAAACCGAACGTATTACATTGATTTTCTGTTTGAATACTTTACGACTGAGATAGCGTGTAATACCTGTTAATTTCCCCATTTTCATCGATCATACCTCTCATTAAAAATATTTTCAGAGATTCAGCTAGAAATCGAACAACAAAAAATGAAATGCGCAAAGTTAACTCTGTAAACAAGGAACATCAATCTCTAGGATATTTCACCATGATTGGTACATTGTATTCTTTGTTCGTTATGTGCCGTGATCGTCTTCGTTGTTCTTCTGTATATATCGTGTTTATTTTACTTGTCAATCGAAACTTTGTTTTTAAAAGTAAAACATTAAATACAGTCATCGTTACTCAAACAAGTTCAATCCATTAACATTGTTGTGTCAAGTAGAAAGAAATCTGAATATGTTTTCAATGTCATGATGCATTTCGTATTTGTATTCTATAACTAAGTATATTTAGTCAGAATCTTCATAACCTGATCTATTCGGTTTATTGAGAGAAAATCTTATATACAGTAACATAGGTTCGACGGAATTACTATTCTTCCGAAGTTGTCAAGTATCCATTGTTTTGCATTACTAAATAGAGGGCTGTCCTAAACTGTTTACATTGCCACCTAATCTGTAAATGTGCCACATTATAATTAATACTAGTCGATAAGTGTGACATATTGCATTATTTCACAAATAATGGATGCTCGGGTCTTGCTTTGTATATAGCTCGTTTCCTTTTCTTTTTATGACAAATTTTTATTATTGACTGTCAACATTTTTTGACGTATTAGTCTATTATTCTCAGATTGGCGTGTTTTTTTTAAAGGTTTTTACAGTTTGATCTATTTGTCTTTTTCTCGGAATGTTATCAGAATTCAAACTGGCAATTAACATTTTTCTTCATTTAAACTGAGCATTAAAGTTCCATTTTAAAATGTCATTACATACCGTGCGTGACTAGTTGAAATAATAAAAAGGTCTAAAAAGAATCTTTACGATAGAATAATGGGTCCATGGATCAGCAAATAAATTCTAAATTAAGACTCATTATGCTCTTAAACTTCGGATGAATTATCATATAAATTCATAAATTTTTTTAACTAGAATTTATTCTAAATACATTAGAATATTTCTCATGATCAAAATATCAAAAGTATCTTCTTATTAATGTGAAAATGTCTACATGTAACTATTGTATCCCATACTCCTAATCCGACTACAACTAGTCAATCAACAAACATACGCGTGTAATATTCTGTTATTGATCATTCTTGTCTATATATTCTATTGCATATTTACATAATAAAATGTCAATTATTGCTTCCTATATGTTTTATGTATGTCCAGTTTAATATAAACTTTTGAGAAAAACAGCTATCGATTTGTGTTAAGAGAAACTAAATCTAAGTTTTTTCTTCTTACATAAGAATAATACGAGTGACAATAGGGTAAAAATAGAATTATTTCGTTCGTACATACGTATGACAATTACAGAGCAATCAATTAGTTGTTGATAATTCGTTTCTTCACATACGTCTTCATTAATAACTCATAGGCAAACCAAATGTTCTATGATGGCTGCCAGTCATGCAATCTTTGATGACACACATGAAAAGAAAAAGAAGAAGCGAAAGAGAAAGTTATAGTTGACAGTTCAAAGTAAGATATTGAGATGACATATAAATTTCTTTCAGAATATATAAACCACACTTAAAATACATGTCATCGATGTTAGAACCTCTTTTATAAACATAAGAAATCATACGTTATGTACTTCTTGAAAAATAAATTCTCTAATTAACAACAATTCTTCAGCAAATTTCTACGATGGTTTTATAAAGAGTTCTGTTTTTTTATCGAACAGATGATTCACTCTCTGATGATCACCTACTTCCTTACGAGGAAACCTGTCCAAGTGATACCGTTCGATTTTGTCCGTTCATATGTCGATCGATAGAGAGTATCAAGCTAGTAAAAAGTCTAAAACGATTTTTCCTCGTGACTCTTCATGACCCAGTTTTTCAGAAACTTTAAAAAGAACCAAAACCTTTCTTAATGAGACATGATTGTAGCCCACACATTTCTGATTAAAATGAGACATCTATCAGTTCTACATAACCTTTCTTTGCCAAGTTATAGAATTTACAAGAATAGCCCTAAATTAATTTCTTCTTATTTCTGCAGCTTTGAGCTGACAATGAACACTTAGGGCTTTTCTTATAAATTCTGTAACTTTGCAAAGAAAGGTTGTGTAGAGCTAATAGATGTCTCATTTTAATCAGTAATTTGCGGGCTACAATCCTGTGTCATTAAGAAAGGTTTTGGTTATTTTTTGAAGTTTCTGAAAAACTGGTTTTCCAGAAAACCGGGTCATGAAGTGTCACGAGGAAAAATCGTTTTAGACTTTTTACTAGTTCGATACTCTCTATCGATCGACTTATGAACGAACGAAATCGGACGGTGTCACTCGGATAGATTTGCTCGTTAGTATAGTACATCGCTTTATTCATTTACAACTGTTGTCTAATACATTACATACTCTATCAAAACCATCTTTCTTTCAGTGAAGGAGCAGTGATCTATCAGCTTAACTGCTAATTTCTACTAGAAGGCTAAGCTCACAATAATGATATTTGAACTCTTTTTTAATGTGAAAATAACCAAAAGTAATACTCGATAGGAGGTGAAAGTTGACACTCTATTATTCATGAATAAAATGGTATGATGTTGAAAGAAATAAGTTTTCTAATTATCTGTTGTTGATGATAGTCTGATGATTATTTTGACTTTAAATAGAAAACATCTAATATAATAATAATAATTGAGAACAATATCATATAAAAAGTGTTATTATTTTACAAGTTTTATTTAATCATCATCTTAGAAATATCTGTATTGATGGGATGACCATCTAATAATAGAGAAACTATTATTAACATCAACATTATCTTCGATAGAAGTTATCACTTTATAAAAGAAAATGATAGCGACAAGTTTTTATTCGAGCTCAAAAAATATACATATACAACAACAGACCCCTAAAATTATAAACAAAAATAAAGATAAATATTGTCAAATAACTAGATATTTTGATAATAGTGATACGGACGACGATGATGATGATGTTGATGATGATGATGATGATGATGATTACAATGAATATTCTAAGGTATTAGAAATCTTTTGATCTATCAAAATTGTCTTCAATATTTTAATCACTATTTTGTTGAAATATAGATTGTCAAATTTATGATGATTATAAGATAAATAACAAACATTATATGTCACTCTCATAATTCGGATGAATTATTTTTAGAAATTATTTTTAAAGTATTACATTACATTCAACATAATAATTTAATTTTTGAATTAATAATAAACTATAGAGTTTGACCTTCGCCAGATGAAAGTAAAATGAAAACATGTCAGAGTAGTAATGAGTAAAATATTCATCTGACTAAAAAAAAAAAGAGAAGATATTTAGTATTATTGGTTATCAATGAATTAACATCAACCTCATGTGACATAAATCACTAAATAGACGGATCAATTATTTTTATTTCTAATAATAAAAGACTAAATTACTGTTCATTAATGTTTTAATGAAAAGAGTCACATCATATATAATTTACAGAAATAGTCTTTTTTTCTATTGTTTTTTGTTCTAAAGCGGTATGTGATGCATTCAAAAAAGAATCGAATATAGTTTATTTTTTAGAAACACATCAGAAATAAAAAACAGTGCTATGAAACATAAAAAATAATGACTATACTTAAATAAACGTGTGAATCTTTTTTCTATTCTTAACCAGCAAAAAAACAAAAAAAAAACGTTTCGTGTCTCTCTCATTACTTAGCTTTCATAACAAACTGATTTAAAATATTTATATGCATTCCATATTTTGGAGACGAACTCTCATCACTCCACAACTATTTCCAATTTCAGTTAAACCCATCCCCGTTTCAAACGATTCTTATACACGTTCATTAGATAACAATTCTATAATAACTAAACTATCGTCAGAAAATGTTCAAACTAAATCTATTAGTGAAACTATACAAGTAAGATTTTCTATGTTAAATATTAAAAAGACTTATAATAGTACAAATATAATTTTATTGTATCTTTATTTTAGTTCAAATTTGCTGATAAAGCACCTCCACCACGTGATCTTCGATCAACTGGTACTAAATATGAGCGAATGTCAGCACCTATTTTGTCGTTTGATGATGAAGGCGATATACCAGTTCCAAAATTACAAAAAGGTGTGATTATTGGCAAAAGAAATATTAAATCATATTGAGAAAATGTTTCCATGTGAAGACGAAATAGATTTGACTTGAGTTATTTTGCAGGTTACTTATAATTATAACTTTATGACTCAATATAAAATAGTTCTGCTTGGATCCGCCCCGTTACTGAAATAGGAGACATTGTTTGTAATAAATAGTTTCAGAATAGAAATATGTTTTTATTTGTCTTTTGGTGCGAGCTTGGTCTTCATTTGTGAAAATCGTGAGAAAATCCGAAGTCAAACATGGTTAAAAATGAAAGAAGTTCAAAATTTGCACACGTTCTTCATCCATGGTAGCAATTTCAGTGCTAAAATTTGTCGAAAATTTGAGTATAAAGTTACAATTTTGTCTTCGAATCAATCAACAAGTGTCAGTTTTTATGAAAAATATCTCACATCTCAGAAACGAAGCAGATCTGAACAGAGATATTTTATAATAGTCATGAAGTTATGATTATAAGTAACCTGCAAAAAAAATTGAATTGAATTCTGTTTGAAAATATTTTTTAACGAAAAAAATCCTTACAATGAACGATAGAAAACTCACCTCTGGTCATTAATTTTCTTTAAACTCACCTTCTTCGATGATCCAAAACTTTCTAATTAAAACTAGTTTTTTATGCTGATCACCGTTTTTGTTCTAATTCACTTTCTAAATGAATCTTTAGAAGTCTGATCTATAGAGATCCATTATAAATAGTAGAATTAAGAGATTTTGATCTGGCCAGTTTGCAGAGCT
>CAJNOQ010005705.1:0-14801 GCA_905250885.1 Didymodactylos carnosus | reverse complement strand
CTCTGTGCGTAAATGATAACAGAAAAAATTCCCATATATACACCCGTGCCCAAAAAGTCCACCTTTATTTTTCATTTTTTCTCGTCAACCATACTAGCTATAATAAATTTGAAAACAGACATTTTGCGTCAGAAATCCCAAATATTGTAAAATTTGACGATTTTACCCGCGTTCAAAAGAGTATTTCGGGATTTCGACAATGGCGTGCATCTTCTCAACCAAAATCGAAGTACTCTGATTTCTGAGCCTAGTACGGGTTCAAAACTAGATCAACCTGATTCCTCTTCTAGTAACACAGGTACTACTACCCACTGGACAACAAGGGCGCAGAGTTTTTCTATGCGAATTACGAGATAAACAATTTTTCAATTTTTAAAAACTCAGTATCTTCCTTTAAATTTCAGATAAAACCTGCTTGCGGTGGAAACTTTTCATATTGCGCATTTTCTAGCGCTGATAATTCTGCACTTGATGAACACTTCGATTTTGGTTGAGAAGATGCACGCCATTGTCGAAATCCCGAAATACTTTTTTGAACGCAGGTAAAATCGTCAAATTTTACAATATTTGGGATTTCTGACGCAAAATGTCTGTTTTCAAATTTATTATAGCTAGTATGGTTGACGAGAAAAATGAAAAATAAAGGTGGACTTTTGGGCACGGGTGTATATATGGGAATTTTTTCTGTTATCATTTACGCACAGAGAGGAAACCCTTCAAAATAAACAATCTCATTGTCATTTGCAAAGAAAATGCGCACTTCTTTTCAGCTTTGAGTCATGTCTTTGTTTGTCACTCTTTCACAATCAAGGTAAAAACTTTCATTCAACTTCGTATATAAACGGTAGATTGTGTATGCTGTACACTCTTTTATTCGCCCCGACGAGAGAAACCATTAGCAGCACATACGTCAAAAACATAAAATAACAAGTTACAAATAAGTACAGTGAGTAAGCCTATTCGGTTCATCTTTTTTCAGAGCGCTCCTCTTTTCTTTTCTGGGTTTCTAGAGAACGATTGAGGGAGATGATTTGAAGCCTATAGAAAAGAGATTTTGACTAGCAGAGCAAAAGTTGTGTTACTTTCAAGAAAATTTTATGCTGTCGTCAGAGTACTGTCGATGTTGCAAGTTGACAAAATGATTCTACTTTTGCGCGCTAGTTTCCTTGGAAGACATTCATTGATAGAGCTCAACCCAGGCGTGGAACCAAAACGTCCAACTAGGCCGGATCTGTCGGTAAACCTAAAATCTATACTGACGAAACACTGGCAAATATCCATGGCATTCACAGTTTGCATTCATGGCGGATTGCAATTTTGGAGTTCACTACTTGAATTTGTCGTGGATCCGAACCGATTAACTTAATCCTGATCGGTCAGATGGATAGTCATCGGTTAGATCGCTTCTTCACCGGTTAGGTCAGCATTCTACACACTGGTCCAGGCATACATGGTCAAATTCATAATGAAAGCGATGCTACTGCATTATGGGATCATATATGATCCCATAATGCAGTAGCATCGCTTTCATTATCGCAGTTAAGAACATTAAATTTGATTCCAGACGGCTAATGATCAAATCATAAATTTGATAACGTATGTCTGGACCAGTGTGTAATGTCTCGATTAGAAAAAGAACTTCATAACATGCTTTGTATTCGAAGAACACCATAGTAACCAAACTAACTCAACATTTTTCTAACGATGCAAACCTTGTTTTATATCTTTTCGAAGATATTTTGAAGCGCATTCAATGACATATAAAAAAATGTAAACGCTTTTAGCGCCTGTTCACGTTCTATTATTGAATAATACTTGATAAGAAACAATACATATACCATGTTCATCCTCTGCAATGACAGAGGATACATTTCAAGCACAAACGTTTTTTCACAATATCTTCTAACACAGTTTCGGTGTAAGCCGCGCTTTTGTAAATTCTGAACTGCGAACTGCATAATTATAAGTCATTCGGCCACAACAGAGGTCTTAAATGAAAGTGTAATACTATTTTTCATCCAGCTTTTCATGAAAACTCCACTTCACCGCTAAATACTGTGAGTGATTTCATTTAATACGCCTTTTTTCACACAAATCGAATATCTTATAACCTTCCACAATATACTTTTCTAGCTCACTTACACTGTCTTTACTAATTCACTAAGACAACGTACGCTTAGGATCGACTTAATACTCTGATTGCAGATCAAACACAATAATTAACGAACTACCGAGTCACAGTTGTTCATTCTAACACATCATCTTACCAGCGAACTAACTTCAAAAGCAGACATTATCCAGTTAGCACAACTTCGATAAATATGCTACTACAAGGTTTTTTTAATTTTCTAATGAGTCACTGTGCAAGTTCAACTATGATAAACTAGCCACAACCAAAATATTTGCTGTTTCTTGATATATTTTTATTCACTCAAAAAACCACTATTAAACAATGGCTCAATTTAAGCACTGGCGGAGTTCATACGGCCGCTTACCATACGAAATTTCACGTAAACGGGCACCACGTGAAGAAGTAGATGATGGGCGATATCCTTTAACGAAAATTAAAGGTTCATTATTAGATTTAACCATTGGTGATGATTAGGTGCTCACGCTAAATTTCGATCTTACGCTGTTCTACGACAAAATCCGGTTGCAGGACTTGTTGGCGGTGGTATCTGGGATTTAGAAGCTAGGAAGTGGACAGATGATACGTCAATGGCACTATGTTTAGCTTCTAGTCTTATTGCATAATAGAATAAGGTCGTAATGTTAATAATTAGTAGGTATACAATTAATATGATAACAAAAATCTTCGAAAACTATCTTAAACTAATAAAAAAGTATTTTTGCATCAGCATGGCGTGCTTTTTTTATTGCAAAATAAATAGAATAGACGAAGCAGAGACGATTTATCTCAAGGTCTATATCACTCTTTCGCCTCGAAAAGTAGACCAAATCTTGTACTTTACTTTTTAAAAGTAAGTCAGCGTTACTATTTAGAATGCAAAAAATTAAGTCTTATCTACTTTATCCTGTAAAGTGAGAAAAAATGTCACTCCTACATCAAACCAATATTTCTGAATCTTTCATAAATAACAGAATTATGCTGGTCACAGAAACAATGAATCATTGATCTAACAGAATGTAAAAGAAAAACATAAAAGGAAAAAGAAAAGTCTTTAGGACTTTTTTTATCGGAGCTATAGAGATGACAAAACGAAACAAGAAAAAATTAAAATGATGTTGGTGAATAGCATTTAATACAGAAGTTGCGTAAGTATAAAAACCATACAATGAATGTAGCAACCGCAAAGGGGACTCTACTGGTAAGTAAGTCATTATTGTTAGTAGATGATCTTGAGCTAAAATGATTGTTACATTTTCAGAAAGCGAACAAATACTCAACATTAGCTACAAAGCAAGCTGAAACTAATAATCATGAACTAGCAGTAACAAATTATACTTTCGCGGCTGAATGGCTTGTTTTAATCCTTAAACACTGTAAGTAATTCGTAGTTATAGAATTAATATGTTAATAAACATCTTTTAACAATGATTTGTGCTAACGTTCTAGATAATTTCACGTCCCAATCTGAAAAAGAATTGAAACAGACAAAGGAATTTATCTTCTCAAATGCAATAGATTGCATTAAACGGGTACAAGAATCCAAAAATGTGGTAAATATAGATTACGCATCCTTTTAAGCATTCTGTATTAGAAACTAGTGTGCAATGACGTTTAAATGAATTTCAGCAAATTAAATTCCTTTCTTTTTTAGCATATCGTGACACAGAGTAAAATGCCAACTACAAAATAGGACCGTTCATTCTCTCTAGGATTATTATGTCTATTATATACGAAAATTACTAGCGAAACATATATCGATTTTCTTTTCTGATTTTGTGTTTCATAAAAATTCGACTCTATGTGATATACGTTCTCTCTCAATTTATAAAAAGGAGGAAATGGTAAAACCTGTCTAGAATAGAACATCACAATGTATTAGAAGGTCACCACTGAGACAATTCTATAAAATCTATATTTGAAGGCCATGGCTTTTTCAATACGACCACGCCCCTTTCTCGAAAACTTTTCAACATTTGACTTCGAGAAACCGTGAAATTATGCTTTATTATTATTTCATCTGACTATTTTCGGTTAGCATAACAAATACTTATACTATAATGATCATTCCCTGCTGTCTGTGTTTATTTTAGGCAAATTCCCTGTGAACTAACTCTACAACAGGACCGAATGATTTGCGAATAGTTTATAGGCTTGGAGATATAAAGGCAGTCTAAAACCGAGCTTTCTATTGTTCAGTGACCTAGAGCACCACTTAGTTAGATGTTATGAAATGAAAAAACTCATTATTTGAAGCTTTTTACTAGTTTCGAAACTTTTAGAAAATTTTGGATGGAAGGTCGGATTAAAAGGCCACCCTAATGGAAGGCCATCCTAAAACGTTTGATCCGTTGGAACACAATATAAGAGCAGGGGGGGCGGAGGGGTTACTGTGAAGAGAATTATTTCCTATCAATAGGAAATATTTAATAACTTTTTTAATAATATGCTTAGAGAGGAAGAATAATGCCTATGCGGAATATTCTAATACAATCTATGACAAAAACGATTTTATTCATTATAGCCATCAAATTGTACAATCTCCAGTGATCTGACACAGCTGAATGAAGTTGATTCTCATTTATCAAAATTATATGATGATGAGCTTTCACCTACTCTTGTTCAATTCGAACAACTTCTAAATAATCTTAATACTAACAGTAGCAATAACAACAACAGAAACCAGTTGTATCAAATATTACTAAATCAATATGAACTATTACAAAAAAATCCCGAAACTCTAATTTATTTCATTCATACAATACTTATTAATATTCTTCGACAAGATATAACAAAATGGGAACATATTGAATTGACAAAATTTATGAACGATTTTTATAATTTAACAAATAGATTTACCCCCACCAAAATATTTTATAATCATTTCGTTCATCGAACAACATTTAATATGTTCATTCAACTACTTAATTGTTCATCTATACTTGATTATTTACAAAATCAAATGAAGAATAATCTATGTCAAAAAACTTTATGGACCATTTTGGTTATAAGTAAAAGAGCATGTGCTGCTGGAGCAATAATTAATACAACAGATTTGCAACCATTGAATATTGTCTTTGAATCGTTCATTACTAATATTAATCAACAATTTGATACAGATGATAAAGTTACTAATTTAGAAATTGATTTAATATGTGGTTTACTATGGAATCTTGTTGATAGAACCGATCTCATACCGTTTTTTGTTATTACTGGTTATCCACAAGCGATTCTTAACTGGCTAAATCGTTCATATTTGAAAAAATATTTTCATCGTCCATTCATTAGTCTTGTACATAATATTGCTCGACATGATATTGGTGCTCAAGTGTTGAATGATAATGCAGTTTTTAACGTTCTAGAATCTTATAAAATTCACGTATTAGATAAATTAACAATAAATGAAGCGCAACTTCTTAAAATAAATTTACTCTATTCAATGACTACTGCTCTTCTACTGGAACCTGATCAGATTAAAAAAGGGGCTAACACAACGAATAATATTCTTGATTTTCTATTGAAATTAATTATACAATCATCACAAGCAAATGAGTTAAGATATCAAGCATTTCATATATCAGAATTTTTAATTGTATTAACAAAATTATTTGTTAATGATGATGTTGTCGATTATGTTTTTAAACAATCTGATCAAAAATTAACTGTACAGTATTTTTGTGATCTTCTCATTCGCTTCGAACATGTTACAGACGTTGATATACAATTAACACGTACTGCTTTATTAAATATTCTTTGGAGTATATCATTTAATGAAACATACAAAAATGAAATGAAAATAAACGACAATTTTATGAGTGTTATCAAGTCTTTAGCTAACAGTAATGATAATATTGTAACGGAACACTACCTTCCCAAACATTTATCGAATAATAAAAAGGCACTTGATGGTATTTTGTTCAATCTAATTGGCCCGTTAGAACCCGCGGTACTAGAAAAACCTAATAAAAAGCGTCCATTGGTAATGATTAGTTATTCACATGCTGATAAAAAATTTTGTTATCAATTAGTCGATGCTTTAAAAATAAAATGTACTAACGTTGATTGGTGGACTGATTTTATCCGTCAACGTTCCGATGAAGAAATATCTTATGCTGCTGATGTCTGGGAAGAGATTGCACATGCCATCGAAATATCAACTACTATCGTATTAGTCATCACTGAAGATTATTACAAGAGTAAATCGTGTCGACAAGAAGTGGCTTATGCTAATGATGCATTAAAAAAACCTATTATTCCAATATATGCAAATACAGTGAAAGATTATAGAGCTACTGGATGGTTAGGTATTCGAATTGCTCCATTAAAATATATTCACTTTGGTAAAAAGACATTTGATGTAGCAATAGAAGAGGTGACTAATACAGTTTTAGAATACATTGGAATGAAACGTCAACAATCGTCGTTACACGAAGTTCAAGCACCCGAAGTTATTCCAGCAATCGTTGAACAGACAACGACTGACGAAAATCACAATTCTTCGGTCTTATGTGATAAACCATTGAAAGACTGGACTGCTGATGATGTGAACTATTGGTTCAAACAAAATAATATTCATCCTGATTTGAAAAATTTATATCAATTTAGAACTGGTACGGCTCTCATACTCTATTTTGATCATTTGAAATCCAATCAATCACGTGAATATCAAATAACATACGATCTCTACGAAGATACATATAAAAAACCACTAAACACCGCTTATTTCATTAACTTTGTTGATGCTCTCACTCGTCTAAAAGAAAAGCAACAATATAAAACAAGCACAAAAAGTTGCTTAATCAATTAAATGGGACATGGCAACCGGGTTCTATTTTTTGAAGTAATCAGTTGTGTATGAACTTTCACCATTTACAAGATAATAGATTTTCGTTGTCAGTTTCTACATGCGCGTAAAAACCTCGTTTGAAACGTCAGAGTTGATCTAGACTCTAACTTTATGCAGACTTTGTAAACGTCCTACTATGTCCTCCTTTCTGGATTTTCTCCTACTTTTCCTACTTCTTTAATTTTCTGTGTTTTTAGTACAGGCAAAAAGACATTTCTCTCCTACTTTTCACTAATGAATCTTTTTAGTTTTTCGATTAAAAACTGCACATGACCCAATGCTAACTATTCATGTCAAAACTTGATATAAATTCTTTTCTCTTAACCGTCTAAAAATCATATATAAATCTACTCAGGGTACCTTCCACGAGCTTGTCTAACTTTGTTTTTTAAAAGATCTATTCTAAACGGTTAGGAGAAAAGAATTTATATCAAGTTTTGGCATGAGTAATTAGCATTGAGCCATGTGCAATTTTTAAACGCAAAACTACAAAAGGTTCATTTGTGAAAAGTAGGAGAAAAATGTCTTTTCTCATACATAATACACATTTTCCAGTCATTTTCACAAAATTAAATTTTATTTTTCTCCACTTATATGAGCTGATGAAGATAAAAAAAGCATGCCATCTGATGTAACTTTCAAAGCTCAATTCAACCATATGTGAATTATTGCATTTGGTCAACGGATCAAAACCGAGGAGACAACCAGTAGGAGACGGGTCTGAAATACAGTGCTTGTCGTAAAGTATGTGTAAAATCATAACAAACATCGCACAGAGCTAGCCGACGTCTCATTTTGTAGAAAAATGTTTGCTCTACATCTGTAATGAATCAAAAATAGTTTTGTATGTCCAGAAATTTGTATCAAAATTTAGAAAAGTAAGAAAACGATGAAACCTGTGCCCGAAAATACGAAAATTTGTGAAAATTCACTTTTTTTCTTCGAATGAGACATTAATAAAAATGAAATAAAATACTCCCCTGGACAGAATCGTCGGTGCTGTGGCATAGCTTCTCTTAAAGCTAAAAGCTACTTTACCTACTTTTTGATATAAATCCTATCATAACGGACTTCAAAATCCTACTCCTACTTACTATCAGCCAAGTAAACCATTATTTATGTAGACAGACAACATCTACCAGTATAAAGAGCAAAAATTTTTCTCCTATAAGTTTCTTATTCAGGAGATATGATGCAAGGCGAGCGGGTCGTCCAACAATAACCACGTTGATTTTTTATTAAAAAAAGTTATTTGTTAGCTTTTGAGCATCTTTTCCTAAAAGTCGTTCGTGCTTCTACGAGATCTGATGTAGTTAACTGAAGCGTTTAATTTGTTTGCTAAAAGCTGTTTTTCAAAATACAACAAAATTTCTCTGGACGGCGTTCTTGTGTACTGCAACACCATCATACATGTAAGAACAAACGCTAACGTAACACAACGTACCGTATATCAACAACAAGTAGAACAATTGTTAAATACAAATGACAAATAATACTTCCAACTTATAGTCATCATTTTAAATTCATATATAAACGGCTATCCAATATTTTCAAATGAAACAGGAGGCAAAATAGTGGGTATTTTTCGTTAGAGCACGCGGTCATCTGTTATAAAACAATAGAAAAGTGGTTGGTAACTATAAAAAGCGCTTCTTTATAGGTTTCCGACTATATTCTATCCGGTGATGAGATCGGGAAATTTCGTTATTGGGTTTTTAACCGGATCTCTGGAAAACCCAAGAATTCATCGAGGTTTTTTCGAATATTTAGATAATACTTGACTATGTGCAGCAAACGACAGTGATTACCATTATCGCCATATGTCCGATAGAATTGTAATTAAAGTGGAAAAAACTGTATTTTACCGGATAACAGCTGTTCAGCGTAAACACTACCCTAAAAACTCTAATAATTGACTTTTACATCCTAAACGTCTGCTTATTGCTAGAAGAAATCTTTTCATCTGTAAAAAGCAGTCTCAACAATTTTACACTGATGTTTTTGTAAGAGAACGAGCGATAGAAAAAATACGAGAGAAGGACGAGCGGGTAAATTTATTCAAACATCATCAGTTAGAGAACAAATATAAAAAATCCATCAATTAACAATAATAGAAAAGAAAATCCTGCAACTAACCAAATTATCAAAACAGACTAAAAATATTTGTTTCAGCCGCAACAAAAAAGAATTAGTTACACTGTTATAAAAGTTCGCTGTTAAGAGATATAGTTTTGTAGCACTTTCTTTTAGAATGAGATGTTGGAAGAACAAAGTGTTAGAGACAGAAATATTCGATAAATATTGTTATAGCAATATAGCATACAACACTATCATCTTTGTTTAAACAAGTAGTAACTGTATTTTGATCTTTTTTTCTCTTCTTGCATGAGATTTTATTATTGTTTGATATAAACTTGGGTGAGGGTGAATTCAATACATCCGTGAGATTAGGAATATGACCAATTTTTCCTAAGAAAAATTCGTGATAATTTCTAATGTCTTACAGCTTTCTAATGCTTCTTCGATAACTTCCCAAGTGAAACTCTGTTATTTCGCTCTATCAGTTCGCAACAATGAAAAATTAGAGAATGCACCCTCAAATTGTAATCAATCCAAGAGAAGTTATTGAAAACAAAATTCAGTAGTTAATTTTTACTGATACTAATTGAACGTGTTGAAGAAGCAGCGCGAAGTATAACTGAATACAAATACAAAAGATTTTTATATCTTACTTTATAGTTCTTTGGTATACATTCAATTAGTTTATCTCGTAATTCGCATAGAAAAACTCTGCGCCCTTGTTGTCCGGTGAGTAGTAGTACCTGTGTTACTAGAAGAGAAATTAGGTTGATCTAGTTTTGAACCCGTACTAGGCTCAGAAATTTAGACAGAAATTTCACCATGTAAGATGGAAAACGGCCCTGCAATTACGCCGACATGATGGTCAAGGCGTCAGCATCAAAAGAACCAGAACGATGCGACTTTTTTCCGAAATCATTTAAATCAAAATCAGTGTTTGAACGGGCACGTGAACAATGTGAGCAATAAAATGATGTTTCGATCACTGGTTTATCGAAAGATACAGATAACAGTAAGTGATAACAGGTTTTCATAGGAAGATCTAAGGGAACAACAGAACTATGTTAGAAAAAGACCTAGAGATGGATTTGTAGTTGTTTCAACTTCTCTCTAAAAAGAAATGGTTACAGACAGAATCTTTTAAGGGTTCTCTCCTTGGATCTTACGCCGATCCCTCAAAAAGGTTCTGTCCAAAAAATGTTCGGTACGGAGCCTTCATATTTTTTCGAAAAATACGTTCCGTCTGCGAAATAAGGTTTAGTATTAAGTATTTATAAATATATATAGTACGTTTGACAGAGTATAAACGTTAAGCCGTCAGATAGTTGCTTTATCTACTCACAACAGGTAAGGTTTATGTATGACGTTGGAAATAAATGACAGATAATATTTTACACAAAAGTCAGGGAAGAGTTGAATTTTGGTAAAATAATAAGCGCGTGAAAATAAGATACCAATTCTTTCTTCAGTAAAGAATGATGAACTAAGCTCATGGTTCCATGTACCGTCCGAATTATAAAGAACTTGAAATCGACAAGTCCCCGTCAGACAAAATCAGAAAACCCTCATTAGTTTACCTTCGTAATAGTTGTTTTAGTCAATTGATATGTGAAATAAGTGCAAAATTGTATATTCTGCAAATTCCCACAAAATTTTTTCCCTTGAGTACGCGGCACAAAAATACAGTAAGTTCGATCTAAACCGAAGATAAACAGGACTTTTTAGAAATTTTCTCTTTCGGTAGAATCTTAGCTCAGCTACAATCATTTCCTGAAAGTTTTTCACATATACCATAATTAGTTGGTTGTCGAGATAATTTTTCTACTTTTGATGCTGAGAGAGAAACGCGTTTTAAGACTTTTGTGTTATTGTAGGTAGCCAAAATTAAGTAGTTATCTAGAATTTCGATCGATTTTTTTGATCGAATGAAGTATCAGATAAGATATCGAGATATGAAAACATTTTTGTAATTGAGTTCTCCACATAATCAATTTAGATGTATCAGCTAAGTGTCGTTAGATTATAATTCTTATAACAGTCAAACGGTAAAACTTATTCCTGATCCCATCTAGAATCTATGCTGGTTTAGTTTATAAACTAATGCAAATACTGTCACTTGCGGTTAATCGTGAATATTTCGTTTAAATACTTATTTGAATCATATCACACATTCACATTCTTATATGTTTATTCGTGCAATTCAAAACGATTATGCTTCTAATTCACCAATATCATGATGTCATACAGCTCCCAGGAGAAAAATCTTGAGTGCAGATCTTGATAAATCTTTAAAGATTTCTCAAGTTTCGCCCCAGATCTTTCAAGAACTTGTGCAGATTTATCGAAATCTGTCACGATTCTGAATGGAAAGCAATGCTGCAGATTTTCCACAAGTTTTGTATCAGAATCTGTCGTGATAAATCTTGAGCAGATCTTGTCAAGATATTTCAACAATTCTGAAATGATTAATTTAATATGCAATAATCCGAATCTTCATTAACATATTTGGGAATTTGAAAGAAAATCTTAAACTTCATTTTCTACTTAATATTTTCATTTTTTTCTATTGTGTCACTACAGTGCAAGCTCTACGGTACTATGCATACAGTACCAGAGCTGTTGAAAGTGCACGAACAACCATAAATTCAAACACAATGTTGGAATTTTACTTTGAAAATTTTCAATGTTCTGTAGTACTAGTATTTATTCTTATATATGCAAGAACAATCTCAAACAAAATGGTGATTGAAAGAATAACATATTTATTTGTCTACCCTATCGACCAACAGAATTTTAGCAGAAGTCCTCTACACTGTAGTACTACAATAACTATAAATAAATGCAAAGTTGGCATATTTACATTTTTGTCGAACCTCTGAGTCATGTCGTAATCAAAATAATTGATAACTTTTTTTGTTAGCAAAGATTTTGTTAATTACAGAAAAGTTTTCATATCTTGTCAAGATCTTGATTCAGATTTTTGCAGGCAAATTTCTCCAAAAAGACTTGACAAGATCTTGATCAAGATTTTTTCAGGCAGATTCCTCAAAAAAAACTTGACAAGATCTTGACAAGAATTCTTGAACATTCTTTGAGATCAAGCAACTTGACAGATCTTGTGCAGATATAAACTTTCTGCAGGACATGGGGCTACTGGTACAATACCACCAAGGAAGGAATTGTTTGTGATTCGAAATGCACGATTATACGATTTCAAAAATCGTTTTAAACAACAAACATTAACACTAGAAGAATATCTTGAAAAGGTGATGCGATTAATTGGTATAAAAAAATTTTCATTTTCATTTTTGTATCGTTTGCGTTATTTGTTTCTTTAATACTGTATGCATCTACGTTTTCAGCAGATCCATTTACAATAATTTCTGTTTAAAAGGATTCTATCAATTAGAATAATCTACATTCTAATTTTTTAATAGACTTTTATTTTTCGACGAAAAAGAACTATCAATTGAGCTTTCAACGAAACGGGAATTCACCTTATCAATCCAATACGTCAAAGCGAATACTCGATAAAAAACACTAATGGATTTTTGACAATTCCGAAAAATAATTCAGAGATAGCAAAGAATAAAATGATAAGTTTTAATATCGAGAATATGTTCACTAACATTCCGGTAACAGAGACTATTCAGGTTCTGCCTGCCAGAAATCAAAATATAGATTTTTCCATAAAAGATCTACATATTGAGTTCAGCACATGATTGAAGACCCCAAGGTACCTACTTTTAGAATTCATACCATTTGTGCCAATATCAGAGGTTTTTGACGGATTTTGAACAAATCTTCTAAACGTCTCAGAAACTTGATATTTCCGGAATTCCGATATTTCATTGAAATATCGGAATCCAAAAGGACTTCCTGACTCCAGTTTGTAGAGTAAATATTTGTGGTGAAAAAGAGACGTCTCCCAGCATCAAAAGTTATGACAGTTTTATTCAAAGCCCTAAAACGTGTGTCATACACTAGCGCCACTAGATCTCAAAAGCGACTTTTCCTATGTGATAAACACTATGAGAAAGATTTCTCCGTCAAATTGAACGCTAGAGAACTCGGATTGATCCTACATTGAAGCTAAAACATATGAAAACAACGTAAATTAGCCCGCTTTTTGATTTAAGTCGTCATTCTTTTACGTTGTTGAAAGCCATTTTAAAGGTAACAATACATTTTGCAGAATTTTACAAAACTTATTACTCTCATGATTCTAAAAGGCTCTACCTTGGGCTCTTCAATCATGTGCTTAGCTCAATATAGACCTTTTATGGAAAAATCTATATTTCTGACGCAGGCAGGGCCTTAATAGTCTGTGTTACCGAAATGTTAGTGAACAGATTCTCGATATTAAAACTTATCACTTTATTCTTTGCTATCTCTGAATTATTTTGCAGAATTGTTAAAAGTTCATCAGTGTTTTCTAGACATGTTCTCTCAATAGTACTATCAATATGTTCTAAATACTTTTCTCTTCTATCCTGTGTGCTATCTGGTGCGAGAAATAGAGAATAGAAAAGAAAACGATATAATATGTGATGTACAATATCAGAGGAAATGGAAAAAAGGAATGTGCGTTAGCCGGGAGTCGAACCCGGGTCGGCTGCTTGGAAGGCAACCATGCTAACCGTTACACCACCAACGCGACGTTCTCTTTGAATATGCGACGAAAGCTATAGACAATTATTTTTAGTGGAAACTAATATCCATGACAAATATCAGCAAAAAGAGGATATATACTTTGATAAGAATTTTTGAATTCTTAAGTGACTTTTGGTATAAATACTGGAAAAGTAATAGTATATAATGCTATATATAATAAGCACGATCCAAAGGATATAAAATACATCCATAGTGAAAAGATGTTTATAGTAATATTAGTATACGGCATTTCTAGTTGAAAATATTTAAAAAGAAATAAATGTACTGATGTAGACATAATCTAAAAACTGGCTCGACAATGGCCATAAAGTTCGAAATATTGTCAATAAGATAACATTAAACACTAGTATGTTATCAAATTGTTTTCAATGAACTACGCTGAAGACTACGTAGAAAATTTCATTCGATGAAGATAGAAAACTTTCTTTTGTGTGTAAAGAACGAACGACGAGCATGTTGACTGTAACTTGTTGAGTGGGAGAAAGTAATTTCATCTGTTTATATATTCTCTTTCTTTCTTGCTAGTTCTTCATCATTATTATTACTGGTCTTCCGTCATTCTTTCTTTGTCAACAGCCTTGCATATGGTGTGCAATATTTATTATCTATTTTCAACCAACGAGGAAACGTTCCCAATTGTCAAATAGCTTTCGGGTCGAAACCTAGTGGACTATAGGTAGTCGCCCATGCTGGTTCCGAATAATAATATGAGACCAACCCCGGGACCTCCTGCCCGGGAGACTGCTTTTCTGGAATTTTGATCTGACAATGAACATTTAGGGCTTTGCTTGTACACTTCATAACTTTGCAAAGAAAGGTCGTGTGGAGCTGGGAGATATCTCATTTTAATCAGGAATTTGCGGGCTACAATCATGTATTATTAAGGTTTTAGTTATTTTTTTAGACTTTCTGAATATACCATGTATTTTGTACTGAATATACCATATATTTTAATATAATTTCTACTCCACTCTTCATATTTTTCTCTATTTCACAAAAAATATAAAAGAACAATACTTGTGGTAATTCATGAACAAGTGGAACAATCGTTTCACTAAATAGACCAGATGTAAT